>JAQIVZ010000797.1:0-49283 GCA_034700945.1 Arrhopalites spinosus | reverse complement strand
ATAAAAAAATTTTGCTCATTGTCAAAAAAAGGGCTTCAAAACAACGCTGTTTACAATTTTTGAAGATAAAAAAAAAAATAGTACGGGGAATTAGAGGAATTCTTTGGAATTGTAACAAAATGCTAAATAAAATGATCTTTTGTGAACATGCATTTGAAGTCAGTTCGTATGACTCATCTTTGTTTCTTTGGTCATAGAGTCAGGACTACTCTATGAGCAGTTCCCCCCCCATAACATTCTTTTATGCACTTCATTCCTTGTTTTGACTTTGAACGGACTTGTGGATGATTTTGATTGTTGATGTTGGCTGGTCATGGTGTAAATATTTTGAGAAATTGTTTTTTTGAAAGAAATGTGAGAATCAAAATAATTTTATAGGTTCAGTGATAGTGTTATTGGTTGACGAGTGATTTGTCTACAAGTGTCTTCAATCAGTCCATCCAAAGGAATTATTTGAAATTTTTTGAAAATTTCTCTACATCAAAGTTTGGTAGTGTCATTTTTTTTGAATGAAATTTTATTCATGAATGGAAAATCAAAGTTAAAGGGAAACTTGAATTATATTCTGACGACGAGAACAAATGTCTAAACATATTATAATTAAGTAAAAAAAAGGAGTGAGTGGTAGTAAAAAAAATTGATCATTATTCCCCAACAGAATAAAATTTCAACAAAATGTTAAGATTTTTAAGTGGACGGAAAAAAGGGAGGAACACTGCCCAAAATCCCCAAAAAGTACAACCACAACAATTCCCTGGGATTCCTCAATTGCAACAACTTCAGAAAAAACCACAAAAACATTGTATCATTTGTAAAGTTATAGTTTTGGATGGAACAGACTTGTCAATTGAAATACCAGTAAGTTGTTCATTTCTTTTAATTCATTTTACTAATGGTAATTACCCTTCCTTTTATGTTGATTAGTTTGTCGCATATTTCTTCAAGTACAAAACCATGTGAGGTATTACATTTTAACATTTAACAATTGACCAATTAAAATTATGGTCCCTTATCATCTTTGAAAATATATATTGTACAGGTATTATTTATTTATAGTTGGGACGAGGACATTTCTTATCATGAAATGGTCCTAGGTGAAACCATGTTTTAGATTACATTTAGTTTTCATTTTCTACAATGACACATTTGGGCTCTATTGAAAGCACGTCATTGATTTTACAATGCAAACCAATGGAATAAAACCGAATTTTTTGGCTATTCAATGATAATTGACTAATTGATAAATGTTGAAATCATTTAGACTTTTTACTAAATATTAAGTTACTTGGTAAAGTAAGTATTGAGTAAAAATACATTGTCATGCCTGTCTCGACAGTACTAACAAACGAAATTTTATTGTAAATTTGAAAGCAAGAGAAGAGATGAATTGTAAAATAATGAAGTCTCTTGGAATATTTTTTACATTAAAGTTTATACATGATTGTGGCTCTATCTATAACTAGAAAATTATGATTATAATAGGACTTGAATAATCTTGTAGTAGTAGTTACTAGTCAGTAATCTTGGCCCACGTTAGCCCTCCCCCCACATCAATGTCGTCATCAAAAAAGAGATGAGATCAACGTTGCCTGCAAGGTTAAAGCAGAGAGTATATTTTGCATTAGGATTATATAGGATTCGATAACATTTAATGCAATTTTATGTTTGCTGCTAATGTATTCCGTATTTTATACTAAAGCTGGGCAAGTTAAGGACAGGAATCCATGAGGATTATGGATGCAAAGGCTAAAGTGTATAAAAGAAGAATACGAGTCCAAAGATCCTCTCTGTGTAAAAGCATATGAGGTAATAATATGTGCCTGCATACATTTGCACACTCTTTTTTCAACTCCAAGTCCAAGCTGACCAAACCGGCTTGCAAATTACGGAATATAAAGTAACGAATCATCTTCCATCCTTCTTTTCTTACTTGTTCTCTTGTAATGTTTAGGGGTACACATTATAATGTAAAGTACGTAGAGTTGAAGTGGTACTCTCCTACCTATATATATATTATGATCATCATCATCATGATTTAAAACGTGGCCAAGTCAAATCCATAGTGATAGTGTATACAACATTTTTGCATTGTATGTGCCCCCACTATCATCAGACCAAAAATTAAGCCCTGGAGGAGTGGGACTTCCATTTTCGTTGGTCGTTGTGAAATTTTTTTTTTTATGTAACGGTTTCTTCTTCTCTTGTCTTGTGAAAAAAATATTGTATAAATTCATATTATTAGCATTCAAAGTACAAAGGTCAGCATGAAATTACATGAAAACTTAATTAGTAGTAGTTTGGAGCAAATTTTGATGGGTTTTGTAGGCAAAAAATGTTTTTTTACATGGATGATGAATGCTTAAATAACAGTTTTCTCTCCCATTATTTCCTTTTAAAAGAATTTGATCAAAAATCCTTGACAGCATGTAAAAAAAGTCTTATGGATATGGAATTTATATCAGACGTGAAAATTAAAAATAAAGAATAGTTTAAGAGTTATTAAATGAGGGAGGATCAGGATATATAAAAAAATTTAAAAGTTGACGCTTCAGCAACAAAAATCTTTTCATACAGGGTAACCTTTATACGTCATTACGAGACATGGTCAATGTTGTCAGTTTTTTTTGTATGGACACTTACTCACATGATATATAAATTTAAATTAATCATTTTTTTTATAGATTTTTAAAAAGTTAAAAAGCTTTGTCTGTGAATAAGAGAATTTTAAGAGTACTCAATAGGAAATGGACTTCCTCTTTCCTTTTTCGTTTTTATAATGTAACCTGTATACAAATTATATATATTTTAGTTGTGCATAGTAAGCTTGGCAAAAGTTTTTAGTTCTGATTATTTGTTAGTGAAAGACTTTTTGGAACATTGAATTACCATATGTGTGATTGTTTTTTTTTGTTTCTTCTTGCTACATTCACTCTCTCTGTGTCCCTCGTGGTCTTGTAGAGTATATCTTTGAAAAAAAAGATTTTGTCTTTTAAAGAAAGGCAAAAGGAGGAGATTTTCCCCTCGGGCTCTTCGCTGTTAATAAACTTCCCATTTTGTTCTGTCTGAATCTGAACAGCCAGTGGCCACGTAAACATGGTTTTCGTATTATTCCAAACGACTTGTACCATTTACTATTCCTTATGCCCTGTATTATCTATCCCTTAAACGAAAACTTGGCTCTGAGTCTTTACCTGCAGTCTGCATAAGTACTGTCTATTTATTGTCTATATATACACGTACACACATTATATTATGGTCCTTATTGTAATGGCCAAGTTAGTTTTTTTTTCTTTTAGCTTTAACTCTCTGTACACTTGGTTGGTTGTCCATTCTTTCGTGCTTCGAGACAACTCAGCTGATTATCTTATTTTTGGAAGAGGGAACCATCAAGCGTGCTACCTGCTTCCTCATCTCTGATATTTCTCATATGTTTTATTTCATGCTTTTTTTTGTATTCCTCCTCAAGTCGTCTTTATTTTCTTTCGTGTTGATTTTTTGTACTGTCTCTCTTGATACTTGTACTTTTTTTTCGGTCATGCCCTCACGCTCTACCTTCCCTTTTTATGTGGAAACCTACTGTGCTAAAGTCCTTATAGTTGTTTTAAGGAGTAAGTAGTAGTACTTACATGTTGACAGTTTTTATTATTATTATTTTGTGAGAAGATGACAACCCTAAAGATGAACGTACACTCGTATTATTCATATTATTACAGAGAGTACATAGTAAAATTTCACTTTTAAAACTTGCAAAGCATCATGAAAATGATTCATGATAACAAGTTTATGTTTAAAGTCATACTATTTTTACAAGTATTTTATATTATTATTTTACATAATAATTCATGTGATTTTTATTGGCATGTGAGGAGTATAATTTTTTGAGTGGCTTGCATGATTCCTCAATCACGATCCATATTACAGAAATATTGAATGTCTTTGGTAAATTAAATATTTATTTAATTGGACACTTTTAATATGAAAATAATTACCTGTACAAACAACATACATGAATGTACATTTATGAAACAAGTAATAACTGAACAGAGAGTTAATTAAAAAAAATTAAAAATTCTCAGTCACCTGTAATTAACGCTATTAAACTTATAAAGATTCTGATAGTCTCTCTCTCTCTCTCTTGCAAGAAAAAGCCCTTTTTGTGAGTTGTACACACAAACTGACCAACTGTTTTAGCAGCTGTTTACTCTGACAGTAAAATATGCAAGGGCAATTGATAATGAAAGCATTGTATATGTGGTATATGTACTTTTTTTAATCATTATGGCGACGGGATTCCATAAAAAACGATTATCTTATCAATGATGGATGCGGGTGACTAATTGCTTCAATGCTCTTTCCCTCTCTCTCTCTCATATTTATGATATCAAAAAATAAGAGAATTATGTGGAGCTTGATACAATTTGTATGTGGATTTAACCTTTAACGGTTTATTTACAAGAAGAGACCATGAACAATGAGAATTTACAAATCTGAATGAAAAAAGTATCGTAGTTGTGATGAATTCACTAAATCACTATCATAGAGACAACTGTAAGTTAAGTCTAATTAATTAATCTTAATACTTAGTTGGGTATTAAACCATAAAAAAATGTGGGGTCTTGTTAAATTGAATCAAGTTTTCAATCTTTCCAACACGTTTTCATCAAACTCTGAAAAACTTAAAAGGTCATTTTGGGTCACTAATATTGTTGTTGTGTTTTTTTCCTGGACATTACACAGCATTGTTCGTGACTATGAAATAATAATCGTAATTTTTCCTAGTAATAAATGTCTTCTTGACGAGTACTAATTATATTCAGTAAATAGAGTGCAGATTTTTTTAAACTATTTAATACAGGTGTAGTTTAATTAAAGTAACTACAGAGACTAACTATTGTACTGTCTACACTTGTACCTAATACCTAACAGTCTCATAAAGTTGACAAAGTTGTGTTCTAGATTTATACAAAGAGTTGTATGTGTGAGAATTTTTTATTTTTCTAAAACTAGTTGGTGTCATTGTTTATTATGATTATTCTAATTTTTAAAATTAAAATTACCTTGAAAAAGCTTCTACGTGTAGTCAAGCTAGAAATAAATGACTCAGTTGACTAATGTCTGGAAGTCACAGTTGCTGACTCTTGTCTTCTTCTTTAAAAAAAAGTGTATCAGCAGAGTCTTCGTCATTGACTTTGATTATGTAAAATGTGTGTGCGAATTCAGTGAGGGAATTTATCTCGTTATGTATGTAACATGTAATACAGTTTGTTTATGATTAGGAAGCTATGAATTCAGGATTACATCGTCTTTTAATATGGTGAGACAATTCTCACAGCCTTAGAAAAAAACAGACTGTAGGAAAATACAAATGCAAGGTGATCCGTTATTGTTAGTTCCCTTTGTTTCAACAATGTGAACAGTTTTGCTGTATTATCTTTTGAATTTATCTATGGAATGTCATACAATGTTGTTGTTTTTTTTATCCCATTTTTTAATTCCTCCTTCCTACAACTTGTAGGCTACAAAAGTCATTTTTTTCTCTGCGAATTTTAGAGCTGACATTAGCTCTTGTTTCTGGATTGTATGAGAATCAACTTATATTAATTATGATAATGTTGGAGATAATTTAACTATTATGTCTAGTGTATGTTAAGTATACACCATGGAAAAATGGGGATAAAAAATGTAGTCAGCTTTTTTTTTTTTATTGTTTATGAGATGAAAAATAGTTCGTGTGTATAAGTGTCTTGTGTATGATTTTTTTTGAAAAACATTTGTCGGTGTTTTATTAAAATTGTCGCAGTTTAAGACTGTGTGCAATGTATCTTCAATTTTTTTCTTCAAAGTTGTCTAGTTTCATGGTGAGTTGGGAAAAAATAATAATGTTAAATATTAATGATGAGTTATCATGTTTTCTGATTGGTTGGTTGATTTGGCAAGGTCTTAATATTTTTTAGTGCAACTATTTTGTATCGGCAGTATCGGCACAATGTAATATCTAATCATTAAAAAACCATTTGGTATTAAATACTAAATTTGTTTGTTGTCAGCCATTAAAAAGAAGTTTTTAGTTGTTGTCATTGATTAAATGGAATTTAATAATTTTTACAACATTTGGTCCAAGTTTGATAGTTGAAAGTCATGTCATGGAATTGATTGTACAAGTTTTAATTTAAAAAAATAATAAATCGTTAGCCGACTTTTTAGAGGACAATAAAGATTCATGGATGAATGCATTTTCTAAATGTCTCTTTTAACAGTAGTAATTAACAACAATTAAATAGTTTGTCTTTATAAATTGAATCTTGAATTTCTTGTTTGTATTTATATATAATTTTTTGTATTATAGTCTACGCTGTGTAAGTGTACACAACACTTTTTTTACGCACGCCTGCACCAATGTTTGTTATTTTTAACAATTAGTACATTTAATATTCGGTTTGTTTTTTTATTTGTATTGATAAATTGAACTGAATGAGTAATTTTTTTCTTGGTTATTGTGTTGTGTGTTTCTTTCTAAACTTTTTTAATGTTCAAATGACATTTGAGTAGTTAACTGTTAAATACAGTAAATAAGTCTATGTATGGTATGACAAGACTGATCTCGTTCTGGTTTTTGTTATGAAACTAACATGATGATGATGAGAATATTGTATTGAAGGTTGTCATCTACAAAATTATTAAAACGGCAGTAGACATACTTGTAAAAGTACAAGGTTTTAAATGTAAACTAATTATTACACTTGTTCCGACTTACTTTAGGATTGAACATGTGTATTAAAAAAAAGTTGAGAGTTTTGAGGCTTTTGTCTTGTAAAAAAAAGAGTCCCGCAAGATGAATTCATAATTGACAGATTCATACTTACTAGGCATGAATATAGTCCAGCTCATTCTAGTTGACGCTGACAGTTAAGATGGTGATGGCAATTGCCATGTTATTGAAAAAGGGAGGAAAAAAAAGATTTCCATTGATTACGTACTTTATCACGGTTGTCCAATTTAATATGGACTGTTGTTATTGCACAATCAAAAATCTGATAATAAATGATAATACATGAATTTTAAATTTACAGTTAATAAACATTCTTTGATGGATATTTTTGTATGAGTCGTGTGTATATAAAAGTACATTGTTAATGGACATTAAAGACAAGAAATGATGACAGGTGGTTTTTTTGTGACAAATTTTGAAAAAAAAATATTTTAAGTGATTATTATTAGTCAAAGAATAGATTTTTTGCTGGTATTATATATAAAAAAGCATACTACTACTATGTTCCTCTCAAAATTCATGTCATGATACAATTAAATATGTAGTATTTAATAAATAAGCCATTGATTCATGTTTTTGTAAGGGAAAGTAGAGTTTGGCGAACAGAGATATGGTTTGTGCATTTGAAATAATTAATTAACTAACTTAGTTAATAAAAGTAGTAGTTATTAAGTACTATTCTTATTTTTTGAAATGTTGTTTGTACATTAATAGCTGGAAGTGATGAAGGCATATCCGTGAAAATGAACATGGACTCGAACATGAATAATTTCATTTTAAAACTAACAGAAATTACAAAGCATAATGTAGAACCCAACCCAAAGTAGTAAAAGAAAATATCATACACTTTGTCTCGATGATCATTTAGGATAATGAATTTGAAGCATAAAATTTTTTTGTTCATAATTTATTTTGCGGCCCTTTTGATACTCTTTTCATCATGACTCTCGTTATATAAATTATTGACTATTACATGAACTAAAAAATTTGTCTTTTATTTATTTATTTTTTACAGAAAAAAGCACTGGGAAGTGAATTGTACGAACAAGTTTTCTACTCACTAGACCTCATCGAGAAGGAATATTTTGGGCTTCAGTTCACCGATGCCAATCATGTACAGGTCAGTATAAAAAAAACTGCCGTTTTTTTTTCGTATATTATACATTTTTATTTATTTGTTTGGCTGTAACTTTATTTACAAGTAACATAGTTTTACAATGCTTAAATAATTTTTAGAAACTTGCCTTACTGACTTGCATTTTTAAAGTGTGTTACGTGTCGTGTGTGTGTTATGTATTATTTGTAAGAAAAAAGAGTGGACAGAGTTTGTTTCAATTTTAACTGACTCTTTATGATGTAATTGATTGATGGCAAGTACAATTTTAAATGTGTACATGTAACCTCTTAATGTTTGTAGTTTGCACGTGGAATCGTGACTTTAATTTTATTCGGTCATTTTTTTTGTCAGTTTATGATTGTAATTTTTCTCAGTCATTTGGTACCCGTATACTTGAGAGTTGGCAAACTTTTCGGAACGTGTAATAGTAAATAGCTAATTGTTATTGTTTACTAGCTATAGGTGAAAAAGAATTGAGGACTTTGTTGATACATTAAATTAATGACCATAGCCCTATGGTCAAGTTTTTTCATTATTTGATTTATGATCAAATATTTTCTTGTTATGACTGTTAATAAACCATTGCTTTAGGTAAAAGACCAATATGTTGCTATTTATTAAAGTAGTCTTTACGCTTTTATGACCTCATACATGTAGTATTAATCAAGTTCAAGCGAGTTTATTTAAAATGCCGCTTCTTATTTTTTTAAGTAATTGATAACGGTAATTATTTGTAACAAATAAATTATGCTACACATTTTTTTATTAGTTGCTATTTTTCACCTTAAAATTACTTAATTTTCTTTGTTGCCTGTAGACTAGTGAGTTTTTTTTGCAATGAAGAGTCTTCTTAATTAAATTTAAAAGTAATGAGGTACATGTCTATTATGTGTAGAATGATTTTTTTTGTTAGAACATGAATTTGACCAAATTAAATGAGAATTGGTAAAGTAACAAGTTTAAACTTGTGTAGAATTATCAGTTTTGAAATCGTCAATGATGGTTTTTTTCTCTCTTTAAATTTGTTTTTCTTGTTGTCAAACGTGGCTCAATTTCTTCAAGGGACAGACGTCCGACTGACATGAAACTTGGATTAAATTTAAACTACACAAGTTTTAAAGCTAACCTGAATTTATATTTGTGTAATATCTGTTTAGTACACAAGTATGAACACTTGCAACTTGCATGTGTACAATAAAGCAAATCACAATTTGATTGTGACTTGTTATTTGTTGCCGGGTTGCTTCTACTTTTTAATATAATTAAAGTTTTAAGCTTACACATATACTTACTTGGGAATATGCATACTGAATATAATCTTTGTGTATTAAAATGTAACCAAATGTTCATGGTTTGTTGATGACAAGTTTAATTTATTTTTATTTTATTTGCAGCACTGGTTGGACTCGACGAAACTTGTCAAAAAGCAAGTCAAAAGTAAGTACATGATTTACTTGTTTCTGTTTTTTTTGTATTCTAGTTTTCATACATTCATAAAGTCGTAGGATCCTTTTTTTTTATCAAGACCACCAAATGGATTAGTGACACAGATTTTATATTTTGATTGCATATTTTGAGTTTTTTTTTATTTTTAAAAAATTTAATTTAAATATGTCTTTGGTGCCTTTTATGTGAAAAAATCAAAGTCATGAAGAATGATGATTCTTGTTGTGTCTCTAATGATGTACAGATATATATCATTGTCACCGTCACTTTATTGTGCATTGAAATTGTAGTCAAATTGTGATAGTGCAAGTCCATATAAAGAGTTTTATATGGGTAACTATTTCATAAAAGATAGTTGTATTTATTGCATCACTTTTACACTTTTATCTATTTGCATGTTACTAAAAATGTATGTACTGTTTAGTACATAGTATGCACATGCAGTATGAACCTGTATTTATTTTTAAGTTTTAACAATTGACGACGACGATTGTATTTAATTCTGGGAGTTTTTTTTGTCTGTCTCTCTCAATTATTCTCAAATGTAATTACAAATGGCAAATTAGCAAAGGAAAAAGAAAATTTTGTAGAGAAATAAAGGAGTAATTTTGTTCCAATTAAAGAAAGTATTGCTTATTTTTTTATAGACTCATGAGGATAATGATAGCCCATTTTCTTATTCCCTGTAAACACATTCTTTTTTGAACAGAGAGGAATTTCTATGAAAAAACTGATTGCTTCCTCTAAGGAGAGTCTCTCTTCTCCACAGAGAATCTTAGAGGTAGTACATAATGGAATGACATGTAAAGAAAAGTTTTTTTTTCAACATCAAAAAAGCTTGTCGAGTCTCTGTGTACAGTGACAAAGCAAATGACTGGGTCAGTGCCAGTACCATAAGTTTTAACCATTGTTAGAATATTTTCGCTCTTGCTATTGGTGTTTTCTGTGGATTGGAAAAGGTTGACGAGCTGCAGAAATTTTTTAATTTAGACGTGATCATTGTGATTAGGAATTGGGATACTCACGAGTATTCTTCTTCTCTTTTTCTCTCGTGTGAATTGCACGTACACTTGAATGAAAAAAGACTAGTTGCAGAGTTGATGCTTTGCGCAAGTTTATGAAATGTTGGTATTTATATAAATTATAAATGTACCTACATGGTATATTATTCATATGTACTAATACTTGACAAGGAAATCGGAATTAGTTGATACAAACGTGATTGTTCCTGTGTGTGTAAAAGTAAATCTGGAGGGCTTTATTGGATAATGAAGCACGTATATTATACATTGTATGATTTTATGTTCATTGAAAGGACAACTTTTGCAACATTTTATTTTTCAATTGAAATTATATTATTACCAACAAAAAATTATTAATAATAATAAAAAGATTAAATGGATGGGTCTGTGATGATAGGTTTAGTAATGTTTAAAAGTATCTGTAGAGAAGCAATGTTAAATGATCAAAATGTATATTTTACGTAGTCAAATCTGGGTCTCATATCTTGTACATTATTGCACAAATTTTAATCACATGTACTGTAGGTATCCATTGATACTAGGCAGTGACTAGTAGCAGTCAGTGTACACGATTGACTTGGGTTGAGATGCGAATTATTTATTAATATTGCGAAATTGAGATTGAAAAGTTTTTTTTTTGACAAAGCATAATACAACAGTGTGTCTGGGTATGGGAAGAAGAGAAAGAGAGATGAGAGATTCTATCAGATGTAGAGAGAGAATTTTAGAATGGTAATACAAGTTGTGTATAAAAGAATATTTATATTGAATATTGTAATTATAAAGAGGGCTCGAGTAATGAGATTATGTTGAGAATGGACGGGAAAACCATCAACAATACAAACGACAAGGTGTGCAAATACAATACAATTGAGACAATGAAATATTTAAGAGGAGCAATGTTGGGACAAAATGTGAATGTGTGGATATGACAAATATGAAATGTAGTACAACACACACACACACACACACAAAATGAATTGTAGTACCAATTGGATTGGGAGGATTATGGCATAAGGTAATTTAAATAGAAGACGTACACTCTATATTTTTACATTACATTTTTAATAGTTGTATGGCTTGCAAAAATCAAGTCATGGATGTACTGTACATGTGTATCATGTATATGCTTTAATGTTATAGGGATGAGTTTAATATAAGATATAAAAGGTTTTTTGTAGATAATTTAAGTAGAAGGGAATGGCGAGCTCGAACTAGCTTTGAAAGATAATTAATGGAAACATATGTAGACAATTCTAGGGCTCAGTTGACTGTATAATAATAATGATCATACATGGTAGAGGTAATAGGTAAGGTAGAGAATGATTTATAATAAAATAATATTATATAGAAACCCTTTATTTGTGGTTCCTCATGTCTGGCTGTCTGTGTCTTATTCATGACTTATTTTACCTTGCTTTGTATTTTAAATGTGGTAAGTTTTTTTTGTATTAAAAATTTGATCATCGTAAAGGTGTACATGGTACAAGTTAAAAAGAACGTAGAATTTTTACTGTTGAAAATAGTAGCTGCGGAATTTGCAAAAAATAAAATAATGATAATTTTGTTTCTGTTTTTGTATTTGAAATCATATTATAGTAATTTGAATTTAGACAAAACGGAAATCATAAAATGATTAAAAAAGATTTTTCAATGAAAAATAATTTCACAATGGAATTGAAATTTGATAAAGTAAAACATTAGATGAAAATGTTGAATTATATAAAATGTAGAGGAGATGAATTGTAGATTGAAACTTACATTTTGACATTTTGTAGTAAATTGTGTATAATAATGTAAAATGACAGAGTTGGGGTTTTGAAGGATTATACAATTTTAAAATTGTATGGGATCATTGGGATGACATAGGTACTCTACAGGATTGGTAATTATGACTTTTTTTTGCCATGACCACAACCGCACTTAAATTCATTGGATGATTTATGGTCCACTGTCTCCTAGATGATATCTTTGACGTTTTATATTGTGATAATCTATAATCTATTCTCTGTTCGTGTCTTGTAAAAGGGAGAGAGATTTTTTCTCTTTACCAATTTTTCTTTTTATGTAGACGGTCAGGAGATAGGAGACGGTACAAATCTTGTTTTTTATTCTCTCTCTCTTTCTTTATTGCAGTGATGATTTGGGATTTATTTGGTATGTTACATGAGGCATAATGTAGACATGTATAAGTTAGTGATGCTGGTAGTGAACTTTTTTTCCCTCTCTTGTTCTCTATATATGTGCTTGTACTTGGCCTTATAATAATAAGAAGAAGAGAAAAAATTGTGTAATAAAGGTGGTTTTTAAATATATGGCAAGTAATGTTATTATTATTTATCATGGCTGTGGCTTATATGACTTTGGAGTTTGTGAGGATTATATTCATCCTGTTCAGTGTGGAATAAACATTTTTTTTTCTTTTCTAAAACTAACAATGAGAGAGAGAATTTTTCAACAGGAAAAATGTCAGAGATGAGTTCATAATCTCTGCGGAGGCGTCAAAGTTAGACTCTTCTTCTTCTTGGCGTAAAATTTTTTTTTGTCGATACATTATGTGCTTATTTATTTAAAATGTTTTTTCTCCTACATAATAAAATATGTTCAAAGTCAATATAATGGAGAAGAGGGGGGTAGGAAGGAGTTAGTTGATAATCGTCTTTGACGTTGTCTTGTGTCTCTCTCTCTCGTGTCATTATATCTTCCTTATCATTGAATTAATATTGGTTTGAGGCTCATTTTTTTTACTGTTTAGGACAGCACAAACACTGAGGCATTGTATTATATAACAGACAGGATTTTATTGTAAGTCTTCTCTCTTTTTTTGCAAATGATGGGATTAGTGAATAAGTATTTACTTCCCATGAGGGTATTATGTTTTATGGGAGGATGAATGCAGACTGTGTGCATGTTTGGTTTATATTTTTTTCAGATAAGATATTTCTTTACCGTTTTGTTCCTCTGGGTTAAATGTATAAGTCTGTTGAGATAATTGAAGTATTTATTGAATTAAGCTTATGCGACCGACTTTAACCAACATCCAACTACCGTTTATAGTGTTGTGTAGTATAAGGGTTTTTTTTTAAAAAAAGGAGCTCTAAGCATCCGTTCATTCTTTGATTTTAGTTTTGATAATATAATTTAGCATAAATTGTCTGTTGTTGCAATGACCAATTCACACTATGATGAGGGTGTGAACGTTTAATATTGGATAGACTTGTGTATAGTAAATAATATTGTTAAACTTTTGTTCAATGCAGTTTACTCATTTAACTTGAGTTTTATGCACAAGCACAGACAGTACAGTACTATTGTGGAGGGTAATCATGTTAAAAGTATTGGCAAAGTACTACAGACATGGAAGGGTTTTCTTTTTATATTTTGTCTGTCTGCTTGTCTTTGTATGTAATACCCATTGGTGATAAAGGTTAATATTATTTTTTTCCTCAAGACATTGTTATAACTGACATGCACTCTCTTCTATTGATTGGGAAAAAAAACAGTTTGTATAGTTGTGCTATTGTGCTTGAAACGCTGAATAATTAGTTACCCTTGACCCTATTGAAAAAATTCATTATCGATAGGGAAATGACGTGTAGTTATTTTAGAGTTAATTATTATGTACATGGTTCTTGATTTTATTACAAACTTGGTTAATTGGATCTCTCCCTACATAGGTTTTTTGCTGGAAACAATTTGTAATGTTTTTATTTTGTGTGTAGGTGTTAAATAATTTCTTTTTTTTGGATTATGTAAGCTTTTATAAATGATGTAGTTTCCTTTTTTGAAAAAAAATAAATATTTTTATTGTGAAATTTAATAATGTCATTAAATGATGTGTTGTAGTTGTGTAGGGACGATCATAATAAAATGGAATATCTTTGTTATCAAATTGGGCTTTTAGTGAGAGACAAATTGAAATTTCATACTTTAAATTTTAGGGTGTTGTTATTGTGTATTGGGAGGGAGAGAGAGAGAGCATTTTAATGTACGTAACAAAAAACTAAAGTTAAATTAAATTAGGTATAAGATGAACGTGGGTGTTTCCATCAGTTGTATTGCCTGTGGAATTATGGAGTATATATGAAATATGTACAATAAAACGGATAGAGTGTCATGTATAAATCTATCATGTTTGGTGAACTGGTGGTTGATTTTTTTTGTGGGACAAGAGAGCAAGCGTAAAGGAATAACGAAAGTTGAGTAACTAAGTACGATCTACTACTTATACTTATGCAAGTATATCATATACATGACCTTTATACACAATTTTGCTCGAGTCAATATGTACATATTTTTTTTGTTTTACTACTTGGGTGTTAAAGAGTTACCTATCCCTGGATGGATGGACATGATCAGAACTGATGAGAAACATATGTGTGTATTATATACGTGGGTTGGAGACAAAATATGTGTGTGAATATTTTATTATTACAAATGTTGTTCCATATTAGTCTATAGTTTCAACAGTTAAAATGGTTTTGGGTATTTTCATACTCTTCTGAAATTATGTTGTTAAAGAACATGGAATTATATCAAAAAATAAAAAAGGTTTACCTTTTTTTAGACCTTTGAAATGAATGTTTTTAAAGGAAAAAGCTTTAAGGTTGACCATTAAAAAAGCTGCTCTGTATTTACTGTTATAAGGGGGGAGAAAGGTCACAAGTATATACTTACCTCTATGAAATCTAAATTTAAGTTTTACCTAAACTAAACTTTATGGGTTGAGCTTTTGTCCAGTCAAATAAAGCTTGTCGGTGTCCATCATTTGTCTCGGTTGTCCATCAGTTTATTTCTGTCGTTTTTCATAAAATACAATAAATTTTATCGAGTATCTTCAAATAAATTATACGACAATGGTGAGTATTGTATACATTTTTATTTATTTGATTGGTTTTTTTCATATTTTGCTTTATTTTTGTAGAAAACGTCGTATCTAGTCATGTATGGGTTCCTTTTTTTTATTTTATTTCATGTAGGTAAATTATTTAATTTAAAATGCCCATTAGTTTTATCTTCTAGTTTTCAGCTGTTTATTTGCATACTCCATGTTTTGAATTTTTTGAATAATTTTATTTTAGGGTATGATTGGTGAAACAGACTCGGTAAAAGAGAGGAAACCAAAATTTTCTATTTATGTGGGGTGTTTCTTGACGCTGGTCGTTGTTCTATGTTGCGTATTAGTGTCAATGGTATCTTTTCTTTGTATGAACATATTTCGAAGAGAAGAGTAGAACAGGGAGACATGGAGGAACGAGAAGCCGTATTTATATTGTCGTTCCTAGTTTTCGCAATTTTATTTGTGATAGGATTTGTGGTAGGCCCAATTTGGGTAATGAATTAAATCAAGCTATTTATACATATAAAGTTTTGTATTTAGTATTTACTGTACTGTATTTTTGAAAAAATATTTTTTATAATTGAATACATATAAAACATTTAATTCTCCTTTGTAGTCTCATTTTGAACAAAATTAATTAATTAATTAAGCAGGTTATAAATATTTATTTTTTTCAAAGTTTTTTTGTCAACACAGATCTACTTTTGCAAAAGATTTGTTTTCATATTGCGTAGAAAATTATTATTGTAATTGATCACTTGAATAAACGTGTGGACAGAAAGTACCATAAAATAAAAGTGTTGACTATTCTTTTTTTTTAGATTGAGATAAGATGTAATGTGGAGTTTAAAAGAGTTGAAGATAACAAACAAAAAATATTATGATATGGGTACACTAGATAGGGATAGGCCATCATATTTTTTTTATAAATGATTATCTCAAGTACTTCTTTTTAGATTGTAACTTCATCTTCATAGACTGACATCATCGTAATGGTTAACTTTTTGTTGTAAAGTTTTTACCTCACACTACAATTTGTGTTAAAGTACATGATAAGTCATAAATATAAATGGAGGCAGACAGAGTTGGGTGGGTTGTTTGAGGTTGTTTTAAAAATAATTAACAAGTATAAATAATCATTATGACAGTCAGTGAATATTTATTTTACTTGTAGTTTGTAAAACAATATATACCATGTTCAATATAAAAATATATAAATTATAACATATTGACTTGAACTTTTGGAGGTGTAAATTGTTTCTCATTTCTTTTTTTTCTCTGAAAGAATTTATGTGATTTTGACTTGTCTTAATGTAGACTTTAGTTATATAAACTTGAGATATTGGAAGATGATTATGAATTCGTGGGAGTGCAAACATTAGAGTTGAAAAATACAGTAATATTATATTATTTTTTTTAAAAAAAAGAAGAGTTGGACGACTTAATGGTGTACAATTTCAAAAGTAAATTTATACATATAAGAAGCATAGGCGTAAAATTTTGTACCCGTATGAATTTACACGGACCCATAAAAGTCATGTTTAAAAAGTTAATGTACATCTTTAAGGATATTAAACTTTATATGGCGAGGATGATTCAAAATAGGTAAAAAAAATTATTGGGCTTTATCTAAATAGGGGATGAAAAAAGCTGGTGGGCACTCTCTCTCTCTCTTTGTGTGTCGACGTCGTGTTGTGGATATTTTTGCTGTTGTGATCATTATTATTATGATGATTATTTTATTTTTGCTCCAGGATACTCATTGAATTCTTTATGGTCTTTGACTTTACTGGTTAATATTATGAAGGTCTTGTAAATTTTAAAATGTAAGAAAGAATTGAAATGAGATTAAATCATGGAAAAGAATTTTGTATGGATTTTAACTTTATCTTTACAAACACAAGATGAAATTCCTTTAGAGAAAGCCGGAAGGTCAAGTATTGTACTTTTTAATATTTTTATTTTTATAAAAATATTACACACAAAATATGTCCTACTAGTAATAATTTTTTTTGTGTCAAAACTAAATTACTGGGGCAGGACATGACCTGAATATTTTTGTCGTGTAAATTTTGTCACGTATATGAATAAAAATTGTAAATGAGAGTTTTTGTAATTAAACAAAATAGTTTATTTGATGGAAAACTTAAAGAGTTCATCCATGGATGGTAGTTTTGGAAAATGTGTTATAACATGGAAGTAATTTACATTTTTTTGTGTATTAATGTATCAGTGGTAATAAGATGGCAATGAAAATGATACTAAAAGGATGAATACATTGTACATGTACCACATACATAGTGGGAACAGTTACAGTACAGGCTTAAAATGATGAGGGTGATGATAGTGACATTTATCAGGTAAAAATTGAAATGAGATGGAGATTAGATGCCAACTTTTGTTGAGAGAGTAGAGTAATTGCAACAATGGTGATAATTAAGCTTGTGTCTGTGAGGAGCACAAACAATTTTGTAATGATACCCACGATGACAGAGATGAGCAAAAAGTCATTTATGCATCACAATAGACCGTAAATGTAATTGAATTTTTGTACTTTGTAGTTAAGAAACTAGAGCTAGAAGAGAAAAGTGACCATTATTATTAGACTTGACTAGAATCTTGGTTTGATGAGAGGGTACATATACATTACATTACATTAAATAATATTTAACACGTTTAGGGATGAGAAGTATAAACTCTATACTTTGAGTGAGGTCTCTTTTTTCCATTTTAAATCTTCTATTATTCTTCTTCTTTTTTTTCATTTCAGCCATAGGCAGAAAGCGGAGGCAGGGCTAGAGCTCTTTTAACAACAATGTTGTATACAATGTATAATATATAAAATTCAGAATGAAATGTATACTATACATTTCATTCTGAATTTTTAATATATAATATATCGTACATTACATATATTAACTATGTTACATACCCCTGTCTCTCTCTCTCCATCCGTCTCTACACATTGGACTTGGAGTGCAAATAACTTTAGTTCGCTGTTAGAATATGCTAAGAGTCAAGACGCGTTATGTTATACTGTGAATGTGGGAGAAGATGAAAAAAACATTTCTTGCACTTACCTCTAATTATTATAAGGACGAAGCACGTAATATGTAATGTAGACGAGTGGTAATCCCTGCGAGGGGAAGGATTTTAAATCAGGGACAGTGAGCCAAGAGCTTGACCACAACAGCAGCAGTATTCAAAAAGTTTTGTGTGTGACGGTATACAAAGAGCAAAAGATATAATACAGGTAGAGAGGGAGAGAGAAAGATAAAATGCAATGCTTATGCAGTAAAATTAACACGAGGTATATGAATATTATACATACATGGTTGTAATAGTAATATGAATGAGCTCAAGTAGGTATAAGTAAGTATGTTAATACTATTTAAATTCACTTTGAGTTGAGCCACGTTGAGTTTTTGTACAAACTAAATATTCTCTAGGCTTGCACATTTGTACAGACATGTACATGGTTTTTTTTGTCATGTTTTTGTAAATTAGCCTTTAAAAGTGTGAGCAGTTGTTGCATTTTGCATCACAATTGCAGTCATTACATGTACCCTCTATCACAGGTATAACTATACAGTTTCCATGTCATATAACTAGACAAGGTATAACAACAAGAAAAAAATGTACTTATATATGTACAGTTGAACTTATGAAGGGAGATACTTAGAGTCAAATGCAATTATAGACATTAGAGCTAATGGTTTCAATGTATGTGTAGTTTATGAAGTTGGAATTGTTGGAAGGCCAAATCTGTAGTAAAATGTTCAACAAAAGTATGTTAGTTGTATTTGTCTTTTAATGTTTTTTTTTGTACACTTTCAATAGTCAGTGGTGAATGTGTCGTACATTCTCTTAAAGTTTTTTTTTGATGTCGTGAATATGATTATATTATGACTCTAGTCTATATAATATTCAATCTAAATTAATCGTGCAATGTGTTATGTTTGAATTACATAAAAAATGTAAGTTGAAATAATTTAGAATATTTATGATCCATTGAAAGTGTTTTTGTATTTAGTATTTTTACACTTGTACCTACGTATACTTAATATATGTTGTGGTATATTTTGAAATATTTTTTGAAAGTATGTTTTTTTTTATTAGTTGAATATAAAACATTTAATTCTCCAAACTAAAAAAGAACAATAGTAAACTATTAATTGTGTGTAGAATAGAGTCAATATTTTTTTTTGTGAGGATTAATTGAAGGGTGATAATGCTGAGTAAGCAATAAAATGATTTGAGAATGAATTCCACATTAAAAGATTGATTGGATCATCAATACCTTTTTTATGTTTAGGATTAGCCTATATAAAATATATTATTGGATGAAATTATTATTTCAATCACGACTATCACGTTCATCGGTCTCTAGTTGTGTGTGTGTGTGCACAGTGCTGGTGGACGACGAGACCATTGTCAATGCCAAATATCTAGCTCTGGATCATGTATAGGGTCTACGAACTTAGTCATTTGGTCATACATAGAGAGACGCCTCTAACTGGAAAATACAACATCAATGTCAAAATTGTTTGAGCCTACCTTAAAGGTCTTTGTCGTTATATTCATAAACACAAACTTTTTTTTCCTTCTTTGTATCTTGTCAGTCTTCTCATGGATTGAAATTGTAGGAACGGTTTTTTATTGATTTGACTTGAATTTTAATCCTACAACTACAATTGGTCATATAAAACCAATTGTATGTACCAGTACCATAGGTGTATGTACATGCAATTACATTTTATTCTTTTGCGACTCACTCGTGGCTAGAACAGTTTGGTACGTGAATTTTTTCTAATATAAAAATTTTCAATTTGTGATTTGCAATAAAATATAATAGTGGACAGGTGTCTTGGAGGAAAGAAAAAAATTCAAAAAAAAGATTTATAAATGAAAAAAGAGAGTTTAATGTAGATAATATTAAAGAATTTTTTGGGCTGCATCCAGGAACAGCTGTGATGTGTGATTTATTCATGAATTCATGAAATTATTCCCAGCTTTTTTTCTCTTTGAACACTTATTTATTTTCACCATCAATAACACCAAATTATCATTATAGAGACGATTTGAACCAATAACAATTTAGTTTTATAATAAATATAAAAAAAATGGCATGCCCATAGACAATTAGACAAGAATATTTTCGATCGGGTAGGTTTAGGTAAGGTAACTGTTCGCACACATTTAGTTTTTTTTAGTGTTTTCACTCTACACCGAATTTTCTATGAGACTATGATATATGTACATTTCCTCATGGAAGGAATGCGAAGATTAAGACTGTTAGAATGGGAAGTTGTAGTTGTTTTTTTTCTAAAAAAGTTGTTTATCTGTGACTATATGGTTTTGATGAATCTATTCATATAAAAAAAATTCTTTTTTTTTGTGATATGCTCTCTGTACGGATAAGTAAGTAGTGGGTGATCCGGGGTTGGTGGAAAAAGTGTTAATTTGAGATACTTCACAGGTGTTTGAAATGTTGTTTGACTTGGTTCTTGTGTCTTACCTCATGGATACTGAACATAGTGAATTTGAGTACATATTTTATGAACATTGTACCACTGTATCTTTATATATTGTACACTATTATTATTATTATGGTTATGTATTTTATTCCACATTTTGTAGGGTATGAGGTATGATCAACCAAGGGAGGAAGATTGAATTAAAGACAGGCGTGGAGTCGTGAGAGACAAGAAATGAATCTTCAAGTTAAAATATATTGTTGTTGTTTGTTCCTCCTTTACAATTGTGTATAGGTTTTTGAAGAGGCATAATAAATGAATGCCAACAGATTTTTTTTTCTTGTGATCATCACACACATATTCCGTTAGCTCACTGTTTCCCATTACAGCAATTAGTGATTACGACGGCTTTTTTTCTTTCTTTCTTGAAAGAGCCTGTCTAATTTTCAAGAAATTTAAAGAGCTTATCAGGTCAACACGGTGATGATTTGTAGTTAATAGTATTATTCTTCTTTTTTTTTGAGAGTATAGTTTACTGACCATTGACTTGGCGGGTTGAATGGCTGGCTGTTGTGTTGAGAATGTTTTTTTTTGTGTTTAGTTGTGTAGTATCTTTTTTTGCAGTTTTTATCAATTAAAAGTTGACTGGGGTGTAGACTGTAAAGCATGTATGTGTAAGATGATTTATAAATTGTGTTGATAAATATTTTTTTTACAGAAACAAGGAAAAGGCTAACAAGTGTCTATTTTTCTGAATGTTTTTTTACAATAATTGCTAGTGCTTTTTTTGCTACCGGGCAAGGAGAAGAGACAGGGGTTCATTTTTTAAAGAATGGAATGCCCATGTCTCATTGTTTTCAGTTGTTGAGGAATGCAAAAAACCTCATATTTATTACACCGTTCATATTTCTTTTTCTCCTTTGTAATATTTGTTGTTTCCATTGGCTTTTGATAGTGGTGGTTCATTGAGTTAAGAACGACTATTCAAAGTCTGATGTCTGACAGTGTGCAAATTCTGTGATATTTTTTTTTTCTGTCTGATTTTTTTTTAAAAAATATTTTATTACTCGGGGTTATACTTTTCTCAAGTAAAATTAATACATATTCACTTTATTGGTTAATTGTTATAAAATGTCTATTAAGTATTTTTTCTATTCTCCAAGTAGGAGTTGGAAAAAATATATACCTAAGTACAGGTGCATTTTACAATGATGCTCTTTGCCTTTAGGTTTTAGGTTTTTGTGACTAGTATAACTTGTATTAATTGTACCATCTTGTTTTTTTTTGCATTTGATTGAATGGTATAAGGTTCGTGTTTAGTTAAAATGTTGACTATCGAATAGGGACAACCCTTTATTATTTTGACAGCTACTGCTCCTACTCTTTGCCACTAGTCATCGGCAAATCGTCTAATATCGAGTATCGACTTTATATTGACAACTTACTATCTTATAATTGGAGGGACTGTAAATTAAAAAGTAAAGTCTAGTGGAAAGTTTGACAGGTTTTTTTGAAAAATTCTTCTTTATGGTAGCTGCTGAGAGAGGGAGAGACTGAGAGCAATTTGATTTTTTTTTCACGTGTGCTCTTTTTGTATTGTGTTGTTACTCATATACTGTCTAAAATTTGAATAGATTTTTTCCCCCAAATAAACAATTGAATGGTTTTACTTGTAAAAGATTTGTCTATGTTCTCTACCTTATGTCTGTAGAATGTGTAGATAGATATATTATGCATTTTGTATTGTTGAGAGTGTTTGGTGTCTGGGTTTGAATTTTTATAGTCCCTTTTTTTGATTGTAAAGATTGTACTGTAGTGTACATGTATTATATAAGAGAGTGTTATATATGATGAGGTAGGGAATTTTGGACAGTACAATGGCTTTGTTTGGTTTTTCAACGTTGTGTAAGGGGGCAGTGAAAGAGTAAACATAACATATTATAAGGAAAAAAATAGTCGACTACAATTAGAAGGTAGTGTTCTCAGGGAACTCAGTCTCTCTCTCTCAAGGAACCAGCTGAGTTGAGTTTACGTTTTATATTATATCATTACGATTGCTGTATATAGTGTGTCTTGAGGCTGTATAACGTAGTACGTTTTTTTTTTTTTTTTAAAAAAAAAAAGGAGTATAAGGATATAGATTCTTCGTGATGAGAGAGTCTCTTGGCTTTAATGCTGGATTCAGTAAGATATACAGAGAGAGAGAGAGGGAGGGAGAGAGAAAAAAAAGTCAGCAAGGGGCAAAAGACGAAGTTGATGTCAGAGTCAAACGAGGTTTAAGTTTTGTATTGGTGAAGGGGAAGAAGTTAGAATCAAATGGGCTGCTAGGCGTTGGAGAGGTGATGTTTGAGAGCTGGAGCTTACTTTACTTATGATATGAGGAGAGTTAGAGTTGGGGACTAGGACCAAGACGAATACATTGAAGATGTTCTTTTCTTCAATGATGAAAGAGTAAGATCCTTTTTAGTTAAAGGTATATGGAAGAATCACAACAAGTGAGACGAAGACTAGAGGACAATGACCATTTTGTAATTATGGAGCTTTTTTTCGCTCCCCGTATTATACACACAGTCTTCTAAAGCTCAGCTTTGAAACTGGTATGTATGTATACGTTACCAAGTATTAAGGATAGTAAAGGTGTGTTGTTAGTGTTATAGTATGAATTTTATGCATTGTATGTACCTGTGTCTACATCACATGCTGTACAATATTTTTTTTTGTAAGTACATTCAGTTCACATTATTATTATATATTCAAAAGAGATGGTTGAGTATTATATATTATACTCAGGTTTTTTGAGTAAAAAATGTGTTCATGTGAATTTGTCCAGAATTTCTTGTTTCTTCTCTCTCTTTAGTTATCTTTAGCACTTTTGTTTCTCCTCTTATTTGACTTGAATATTGTATCTGTAATGATATTGATAAAAATCAGATGGAGTTAAAATGCAACAAAATGTAGTACACTTGTTTAGAATTTAAGTATGTGGAATAAAATACTTTAAAGGGGAGATCCATTTAGTTGTAGTTTAGGTGAGAGCATCTCAATATCATGTTACATAAAGTTTGTGTTTGTGTTGTATATTATACAAAATGATGAGCAGAATCAGTTTCTCAGCATCTGAAATTGCTACGGGAAAGATCATTTAGCACTTTTTTGTGAGACTTTTTCTTTCTTAGTCTATCGCATGAATAATCATTACGGACTCTCCTATGGTCTCTGGGCATTTGGACAGTACTGTGTACTGTACTCACTTTTTGGTGTGTATCTGTACATCTTTATAAAAAAAATATTTTTATTTAGGATGAAAGATCATCTTTGACCATTCATTTTTGAGGAGGATGCTGTGAGCTATGGAAAGAAACGCCGTTTTTCAACTGTGGATACAGACACAGATATTAGATATAAGTAATAAGAATTACAGTGGTTACACCTTTCTTGTGCATTTATGTTTTCCTTATTACACACGTCACTATAATAAAAAAATTTGTATATATGTATTATGCAAGGATCTTAATCGAAAAGTTGATGTGTGTAGTTAAATAATGTTTACTTATTTTTTAAAATTCTATATAAAATTGATTGTGTGTTGTTTATTATTGTTGGTGTAGTTAATTGTTTATGGTGATTTGGTAGATTGAAAAATAGTTACCACAACAAGAGTTGAGAAGAGTACCGAGAGAGAGAGTTAAATGGGCTCAAGATTTGTTTTACATCCTGCCAAACCATAATATTTTTCACGCCTCATTAGCTCCAACTCCAATAGCTATGAGTATGAGTTTTTAATATAATATGTGAGAGAGTCTAATAATGATGGTGACAAAGATGACAAAAAATTTTTATTCAAGTGTATAGAATTTGTTTACCCATCACCTTGTGATAAATTTTTTTTTGTTTAGTAGTTTTAAGTGAAATGAATGATGAGCGTATGTAAGTTGTAGTTTCAGAGCAATTTCAAGTTTTTCGACAAATCTGCATGGACAATAGTGGCTTGTTTACGAGTCTTTATTTTTTCTCAATTCTTCATACAAGTTGAATCGAAGATGTACACGTAACTTGTTAGTATACATATAGATTGTGGTTATTTTTTTTCAGGTTTTTTGGTGTTGCATTATTGCAACTGGCAATTGATTGCAGTTGGCAGTTTGCTAGGGTTGACTTTATTGTCCATATATACATGACATGTAACAAGTATGGAGCTATTGAATATGTAGATAGAATTATATAGTATCAAATATGTTGTCAATAAATGGTATGAGATACATTCTTAAATAGAAGATGTACAACATTAACTCTTATGTATCATTTTCTCCTTGTACTTTTTTTTTTATTATGGATTGGTTGTGTGTAGTGTTTATCGTATTATACAGGCAATTCAATGTGGTTGTGGTTTACAAGGAGACCGACGGAACTGAGGGAAAGACAAGTGATATAGTTTTTTTTAGTTAACACGGAAAGTTTTCCGAGCATTTGACTCATTCTGATGGCTGCTCCTTTCGTTTATTGCCCTGTACATGTATTGTTGGAAAAAAATAGTGTAGGTATTACAATACATGTGTGTGTGTGTGCAGACACTGACTCTCCCTCGCTGTGACTTGTCTATATGTAAGCATCTTTACTAAAGTCGTTTATATCGACGTATTATAATGATATTCTGAAAGAGTATAAGATGTAAAGTATCGAATCATCCGAGACTTTATGTCTTCTTGCCCAGGGCATACGGTTTAGAGAGAGAGAGAGAAAAGCTTCAATTCAAAGAGTTTGATGTCGGTCTTTCTCAGCTGGTGCAATTACTTTATATGTAATGTATAATGTGTATGTACGAAATAACGTTGGTTAAGAATGAGAATCATGAAGAGGTTGGTAGCACAAAACTTTGTTTCCTGGCATTATACTCGTGTTTAAGATGTATCTTTCTTATATTTCTTTTAAAGCTGGATTTCTATAAGGTTCTCTATGGAAAAAAAAGTGTTCAGAGCCACAGGTATGAGGGTTGAGAATATGATGCATTCCTGTTTTGTTAAAACTTGTGTTATAGTGTCAAGTGTGTAGATGTAGATGTATGTAGAGAGAGAGAGAGAGAGAGAGAGGGAGAAAAATGTTGACGTGTGAGTAAATTGTGTGTTTCTATGACTTTTCACCCAACTTAAAAATTGCCCATGATATTATACATATTATAGAGATACGTACGTATACGTGAATGTTTAAAATGAAATGGATCTTTGTATTTGTTCTCTTTTTTTATGTAATGTGGACTATAGCTACTAGCACTAGTAATAAGTATAGTACGAGATTATGTAGACCATGCTTGATCGTTCTCTTCTCTTTTATTTTTTTGAGGTTGGGGAACATTGCTTGATGTGATTTTTTCTTTCTCTCTGTACTCATGTGCGTTCAGTATAATATGTAGTCAACACGACACTCCATTGTCGGTGTTAGTATTCTCAGGAGGAAAGAATGGTTCACGCAATTTTAATTCCACTACTGAGTAATGACATGATGAGATGACTTCTTTGATGTTTTTTGTCACCTCTTTTTTCAACGCGTGTGTGCAACTTGCTGTCATTGTACCTTTGACTGTTTAAATGATAACATGTATGTGCAGTGGATAGAGTTAACAGATACAATAGTCTTTGACTTGAATATTTAATAATATTTAGGCTAATGTATATTTAAAGAAAGGTAGTCATTTATTAGGATAGTTTAAAAAGCAGAATTTTTTTTGGTGGAACTTGAAAGTAATTTTTATGGAATCTGTCGCACTTTTTGTGCCATTGCGGATATAATATTGTTTATTGATATAATAAATTTTTCCATTTGAAATTCTACTCATGCGGCATGCAGTAGTTTAGTTGATAAAAGTGTGGTAAAGTAGTAATCATTTTGACAGGATTGTTTTATGCCATTTTGTTTGATTACCGGCCTAGTCTGTTTTTTTTGATGATGATTATATGAATAAAATTCTCTGTTACAGTTTATATTCTTGAAAATTTGTTTCCTCTTTTTTTCCTGTCACGAGATTCTATTATTCTGTAGTTAAGTGAAGGCATAGACTAGTCATCACTAATAACTTGTCCTCATATTTTTATTTGTGGAGAGTAAATGATGCCGGTGTAATAGTTTTTGTAGGAACCCAGTAGAATTATTGAAAGAAAAAGAGCTTGACGGGATAGTAGACAGTAGAATCGCCCAAAATTATATCGTGCACTTTTTTTTGAGTTTATAATTTATTAAAATTGTCTTTGTTGAATTTATCCTTATTGTTGAATGATGGTGGTGTATAAATAAGGGAATTAGCACTAGAGAAGTGTGTAGGTGCAAAAATTTTCCGCCTTGCTAGTTTTTGCAATTATCAAATTGTTCATTTCTAACTGTTTGGTTGTGGTCGGACGATTAGTGAAAAGAATTATGTAGAATTTTTATGCATGGACTTTTACATTTGAAACACAAAAATTAAAATTAGAGATGAATGCCATGAAGCTCTCTCTCTCTCCCTTTAACAGTGTAGTAAAATTAGGAAGCTTAGGGCGGACAGTGTTATAACAGACGTATTAGTGTGACGGGAAACTGACCGATGATAATTTATTGCAGTCATTTTCACCCCCGTGTACATATAATATATTATGATTGTGTACTTGAGTTTGTGCTGATTGTAACCATTATTATGGTATATGAAAATGGCAAAATTGGGTAGTCCTAGTTTTTTCTCTCTTTTTCTCTTCAAAGAGTGTTGAATGCTGCTGCTGTTTTCTGTTTAACTGGTTATTCTCAATAGATTATTCTTGCATGTGATATGTGTTGTAACGGCATCTTAGTCTAAATAGCATCATTTTTTTAAAAAAAAATGACTACAAAGACTCTTTCCACGTGTCTCAAAGATAGTTTGAGAATTAGTTTGTAAAGCAGACACTAAAAAGAAATAAATTTCCGGTTCGCACAATTAAATGTAAAAAACAGAGTTGATGAGAAATTTTGACTATAAAGTTGATGATAATTTTTTGAAATTTAATTCACACAATTTGTATGTTAAATTTGGTTTTTAATTATTTTCAAAGGAAAATAAAGTTGGTCGTGTAGATATTTAGACTGTTTATAAATGAAATGTTGAAATTGAGAAACATATTTAATTTATTTTACTCACAGCAAATTCATTAAAAATGTAATGATTTTTTATTGTTAAAATTTTAATTTCAAACATGACTTTTAAAATAGGGATTTTGCCAGCTTTGAAAAAAAATGAAACTGTTTTAAAAAAATGAAATTGACTTGAGTAGACGACAATAAATTTAATTTCAATTTCATTTGAGGAAGTTTGACCTTTTACAGCATATTAAGTATAAGTCTCTCTAGTGATCTAGATTTGAGGTTCTTCTTTTAGTAACTATAAAAATGCTAATGTATGTTACAAAGACGATTATGGATTGAGACAAAGATATTTTAGTTTAATGAAGACTTACTATATACGTACAGACACACACACACACATGTACTATACAGTTCAGTATGACAATGGGGGATGTGTATTTTTTATAGGATTATGATGATGAGAAATGGATGAGACAAAATGATATGAATAGTAACAATCAAAACTAGCAATCTAATTCTAAGTAGAATACTTATTAAGAAAGTAAAAGTAGTGGAGGAGAGAGAGAGAGACATATTAATTTGATGGGAGTAAAAATAAAAAATTATGATACATTGTATAGTTTGTACAGAAGGGATTTGGAAGTTGTAGAATAAAAGTATTGTCTCTCTATTTATTGCACACACACACACACTCTAATTGTATTGGAACAGGAAGTATAAGGGAGTTTATAGTTTTTGCATATAAGTATAAAAGTATTCGTTTAAGATTGTAATATGTAAATTTACTATTTGATGCTGATTCTTGATGCGATACAAAATATAGAATACAATTATTACCGTATGTAAAATACTAGTCATCATCATCTTATACATATGATTCACTTTGAATTTTTTTTACATTGTCTTTGCATTTGTTTGTAGACCATAAGTAATCTAGTAGTAAGTGTAAGATTGGAGTTAATAATATGTTTTAAAGTGAAAATAATCATACAGTTGACTAAATGAAATTGAAAACAAAAAAAATTGAAAATTCAAACTGGGTTTATAGAGTAATTACAGTACGTGTGTAGTTGTGTACAACGTAGACTGTACAGTATATACAAGCATTTCTAAGATTGAAATTTTCTTTTTGAATTGTTATTATGATGACGATTATTATTGTTGTTACTTTACTTGGTAGTCTTTTTTTGTGCATTGTACAATCATGATTGTAATAGTATGCCATTTTGTGTGTGTGTTGTATGCACATTATTATACTTTGTGAATGAATATAAGTTTAGAGGAATTAAATAAATAAATAATAAAAAGAGAGATGGGGGAGAGGAGAATTAAGCGTAGTCATAACAGAGTTGCATTCGTGTCTGATTAATTATTTGTTCGTAATTTTGTGACAAAAAATGTAATCATACAATTCAAGTTAAAAGAATGGCAATTGGCAATGTCTATCTGTACATATAGAAGAGGGTTTTTTTGTGTGTGTCAATTAAATTTATATTGTTTTATTGTGGCTTAGTTCTTTGAAGGTCCTCATTGAATTAAATTACATTTTAGTGTATGGACTGTATGTGCAGTTTTTTTTGTATTTTATTTTAAGGAGTGAAAGTGTGATAAATTATTTTTGTGCATTCATGGTATTAAGTAAGGAGTGTCTCTTTGTATTATGGGAAGGAAATGATCCATAATTTGTATTGTGATTGTTGCACTAAATTTAAAACAGAAAGTACATATAGTTTAAAATAACAGTCGTAATTTTCTGGACATTTGTGAGAAAAAGTCGACAGAGAGATCCCTGCTGATTCTCTCTTGTGTTTTCAAACACATTTTACAGATAATGGAGGTCTTTGATGGGAAATGAGAGTTAGAGTTGAGATGTGAAGCTATTGCGAATATTTTTGCTTTATTTAAAATGTAAATGATCAATGTGCATGTCCATGATCCCTTTAAGTTTAATTGCCCTCCTCCGAGTCTGATTCTGTAGGAAATGACTTTGATTTTTACATGACATTTTTAAATTAAAAAAAAATTTAAGACAGAAAATATCAAAAGATTAAGGGAAGATAATTCTAAGGTGGCAAAAATTAGATTTGATTATTTGTGTTTTGCCGTGAGAATTTCGGCCTACTTCCTTAAGAAAAATAAAAGATTGAATTAATCATGGTTTTTTGTTTTTTTCTCTCTCTGTTCTGTTCTAGTTGGCCCTCCTTTTACTTTTAGACTAAAAGTCAAATTCTACTCGTCTGAACCACACAACCTCCGCGAAGAATTGACAAGGTAAGAAAATAGTTAATTTTTTTTTTAATATTAGAAGGAAGGACCTTAATTGCATGTTAAGATGCAATCCATTAGCACTTCCACATGTTTTTTTCTAGTTTAAAAGAAATGCATGCTGTGATAAGTGTTAAGTGTTTTGATTTGTTTTTTTTATATATTTATGTAGTCTTTCTCATTCTCTTTGAAGTTTTTGTTGTTGGCAAAACTTTGGAGGATTAAGGGGAGTTTTTTTTATGTACATGGGCATGGGAGTACAATGAAATAATTCCTTTTTCTCTCAATCTTCTTTAATTGGTCCGTCTGTGTCTCTGTCTGTTAGTTTAAAAACTTGTGAATTGGCAAAAATGGGGAAGGTAAAGCTTTTAGTGTTTTTTCTTGTCTTGCTCCTTACTCTCTGTCAAATGTTCAGCCCACCTTCATGGGCATTAGTTTGAAATGATCCGGAAGTTGAGGAGAGATGTGACAACATAATAGATGCGTTTCAATTTTTGATCATTATAAAAAAAACTTTATTTGTAATGTAACTGAACTGACGAGTGTTAATTGAAACTGATTTCTTAGATTATGTTATAGGCGGGTTAGTGGAAGGCTCAACAAGAATAATTATTAAAAAAATGTATAAACGATATTAGTATTTAATATTAATTTTTGAAGGTGGATATGGATATGAATTTGAATTTGTCTATATAAAGAACATAAATGTAATTATTATTGTTAAAGATAAATCAACTTTTATACTTGTATATATTTTATTTATCCTCTTCGTCTGACCTAGAAAGGGAAGTAGAGAACTGTTGATAAAAATTAATAATAAAAGAGAGTCAAGGAATAGAAATTTAATGTCAGCTACTTTTTTTTCTCTACTTGTTTTGGGATGGAAGGGGGACTCGTTGATAGTTGTTTTGATTTCATTTGAGTACTTTTCGATATTTTTATTGTTATCCTCTCTCTCTCTCTCTTACTCTTTTTAGTTGAATTAAATGACAAAGGTTTTTTTTCCTCTCTCTCTCTCTCTCTCTCTCTCTCTCTCTTGAGTTTCCTTGTGTATTGTTATATATACAGAGTCAATCCATGAGAGTAATATTATTACTATTATTTTGTTGATAGTTTTGTATTTAGTGTTAGACATACTGTACTGTTGTTGTTAGTTGGAGTAGGAGTAGTTATATATAAATTGAGCTTATTTACCAAGACTCTTAAAAAGTTGTTCATGTGGTTTTTGAGTCATTTTTAAGCCCCCTGTAGAATTTATAATATTTTTGTCGTGAGTGACACTGCAAAAAAAATTTTCTTAATGATTCTATTCAGGTGAATCCAAGGGTTCATTGTGAAAAATAGGAATTGTGAATGGATGACTGTAACATTTGAGTTACGAGTTATTGAAGGGACATGGGATATTTTTTTTGCAATGCTTTAAGTGTCTATTATAAATTCTGTAGTACTGTACAGATACATATACGTACAACATGTCATCAATAGTTATTTTAAACTGAATTGAATGGAGAAAGTTGTTGTTTTTTTTTCTTGTTATTTCCCAAAACAGATTGAATAGAAAATTTTAATTTGGAAAGATGACGGCCTCATAATTTTTATTTTTAGTGAAAATTTTTGATTATAGTGTAGAGAAGTAGAGGATAATTTTTTTTTTTACAAATTATCGTCATTTTTAGGACTAAAAATTTTTTTTTTTACAAAATAGAATTTATTTTGGATAATGATATATAATTTTTTTGATTTTTAAAGTAGCGTTAAAATAAGTAATGCTTGAATTTTGATTGTGATTAGCTTGTATTCTAAATTTTTGCACATTTCTTTTTTATACAATGTATGGCCATTTATAATACATAAGCATTGAAATTATTGCTTGATGAACGGTCACCTTGACTCTCTATATAAATGATTTAAACTATATTGTAATGACAATACGAATGGTTATGTATTTGAATGATAATGCAAATTATGCTTTGGTCCATTGACATTGAACATGTTAAATTAAAAGTAGTTTTGATTTTATGATGAGATGGTTCGATTAATAATAATTGGATTTGATAAGAGAAATGTTTTAATTTTGCTACAAGGGATCAGCGGTCTAATTTTTATATGCATAAATTATTAAGACTTGTTATAATTATGATTGATATAACAAAGTTTGAGATGAAAGAACAAGATTCTAAAATGTGTAAAACTTTTTTTTTTGTTTTTGTTTTGTAGGTACCAATTTTTCTTACAAGTAAAGCAAGATGTTCTCACGGGCAGATTGGAAGTACCTCAACAAACCTCGATTGAATTGGCTGCGCTGGCACTCCAATGTAAGTTTTTTTTAATGTTTTAGAAGCTTCTTTTGAAGTCATGTTTTACAGTTGAATGTGTGAGATATGACAAGAATGTTGACAATTTTATTTTTACAGCTGAGGTTGGAGACTATGAGGACACTCACACGCCGTCCTTTGTTTCAGAATTTCGATTTTTGGAAAATCAATCAGAAGACATGGAAATTGCTATACTGGATGAGTTTAAGAAATTAAAGTAAGTTTTGTTGTAAAATTTACTACAAAGTAAATTACATCAAATACAAATTTGATGATTTTTAATGTGTGATTGAGACATAGAAATTCATTTACAATTACTATTATTTTTCTAGGGGACAAACTCCGGCCCAAGCAGAGATGAATTACTTACACAAGGCCAAAGTACTGGAAATGTTCGGGGTAGACATTCATACGGTCTTAGTAAGCAGAGAAATTTGATTTATTTGATTATAATTTATGTACAGACTGTATAAAAAAACAGTCCGAAATGTTGTGTCAGCAGTAGTCAGCACACTTGATTCGCCGACGTAATCAAAATTTTAATGAAAAGTAGGTACTTACGATTAGTCATGTGGGACTAACTTTCATTTAAGAAAATGGTTACCTATATTATATTTGATAAAATATTTATTAGTTTGTTAGTAGAGCTCATCGATGGTTAATGATCCTTGTTTTATTGTCAAATGATCAATTAAGTTTTGGTTCAAAGTTGGCAAAAAATTGTTGTGATTCTGACTTTCTTTTAGGAGAATTATTTTAAAAATACTTTAGTGTACATGAAACAATTAAAAATCGATTGGAGGATTAGAGTCTCACGTCAAATGTTTTGATTTTTTTACAATGATTATACCTGTGACATTAATGTATCCATATGGGACCTAATGTGTATATATTGTGTATAGGTATATGTAATAGCTTAATTAGTATATGTATAGGAATTTGGAGGACTAGGGCTAGGGAGAGAACGCTTAAAGAAAAGTAACTTGTCAATTTTTTTAAAATTTGGATGAAGCTACATAAACTCGCACAGTAGCTCGTAGTAGCTACTTGACTTCGTAACAGTTTATTTTAAGTGCTACATATTGAAAATTAAATAACTACCTACTATATATCTGAGGGTAAGAGAATGGACAGTAAATGTCTTTAACTAGTCGTTGTGATTTTTTTTATCGCCGACACTCTCAATGTGATTCATTTATTAACTTTCATGGTCGGGATTTTTCTTTTGTTCTACTTTTATTATGACTCTTGGTGCATTGCAGACACTCAGCTGTGTACTTCAATAGATGGTCTCCTCATTTTTCAACACAGTTTCTGTCAATTTTTTAATTATTATTATTAAAGGACATGTACACTCAAGAGGGAAGAGAAAATATGTCAAAATTATTGCACTTAATTTTATTATGTGACAGCAGGGATTGATGCTATAGCAAAGATAATTAAATTATATTGTACTATTTATAGTCAAATCTATTGGGTTTAGTAATTACACGCAAAGTTGAACACGTGTGTAAAATTAGTCCTACTCATTTAAATACTTTGATGACTATTTCTGACTGTTTTTGTTTTTTAAAAGAAGTAAATAGGATAAATTATAAATTACTGGCTTAAAATTAAATTTTTATTATTATTTTCAAAAGGGCAAAGACGGTTGTGAGTACGCACTAGGATTAACTCCAACTGGGATACTCGTATTTGAAGGAAAACAAAAAATTGGCTTGTTCTTTTGGCCCAAAATTGCACGTTTGGACTTCAAAAAGAAGAAGTTGACTTTAATTGTTGTTGAGGATGATGAGGAAGGGAGAGAACGTGAACACACTTTTGTTTTTAGGTAAATTGTTAATTTTTATGGATTGAATTTATTGATGTGAATTAATTAGAAAATTAAATTTAATCTTATTTTATTTTGTAATAGATTACATAATGAAAAAGCTTCTAAACACCTGTGGAAGTGCGCGATTGAACACCACACATTTTTCCGTCTGAAAGCAGCAGTGAAGGCTCCAAACGCGAGACAAAATTTTTTCCGCATGGGTTCCCGGTTTCGTTATAGGTACATTTTTTTTTTAATAAACTATGTTTTTCTTTTTATAAAGTAAATAATAAAAGAGCATAATTTAATGACATGATTTATTCTGAAAATAGTGGAAGGACAGAGGCTCAAACATTAGTAATGAATAAATCAAGAAGGACAGTTCAGTTTGAGAGAAGACCAAGTCAAAGATATGCTCGGAGACAGTCACACATTTTGAAAGAAAGACATCGACCAGAGAGACCAGTCCTAGCAGCTGCTACTAGTACAGGGACAGAAGCTAAGGCCACTACATCATCCGCAGATCACAAAGAGCCACTTAAAATTGAGACTGAACCACAAAAGGATTTGAGAGAAGTGAATGTAGATCTTCTTCTTAGTGATGAACCACGGGTATTACGACCAAGGACATCACCGATTGGAACTACAACCACAACATCTTTATCTCCTACACCAACTCGGTCAACTCCTAGTCCATCTGCTGTGTCTGTTCATACAGAATCTCCACAAACTCCACCACCCTCAACTATTGTTGACCCATTGGATAGTTTGATTAAGAGTATTGCAAAAGAGACTGGCGGATTTCTTCACCCTGATACAATGACATCTGGAACAGACCCAGATGTAAATATTATCCCAAATAATCAAACCAAATATATGTCAACACCAAAACCTCTTCCACCTGATAAGCTCAAATGTAATATTTGGAAAGCCAAAGTTGAGGAGGATTTAAAGAAGACACCAGCAGTTGACGGCGGCAATGTCACAACACATTCCATGTTTAATGGGTAAAAAATTAATTGATTTACTTAATGTACTCATGAAAATAAAATTTACAAAGTATTTAATATTATGTTGTAAATATTCAAATTTTATTTTTTACAGCGATTCATTCCCACCTGTGAAGAAACGTGAAAACACAGTCCAAAATGGAAGAGATTATCACAACATGGACGCAGCTACTTTTATCTCAGTGGTAAGGGATTTTGTGTTTGTTGTTTGAGGCCATAAATAAATTATGATGAGTTTTATTTCTCTACAGAGTTGACATGTTAATTTCCAATTGTCATACATAGAGTTAGGAAAGAGGATACAATTTTCGCTAAAGGAAATCCAAAAGTTTTCTTCATTTGTACTGTTTTATAGTTAGTTTTTATTTTTATTATTTGTTCATGTGCTGCAATTTTTTTTTGGCGCACCTTGTTTTTTTATACCTTTGATTTTAACAGCACGTAATTTTTTGGAGCGCTTAGAAATGTGACCCCAAAATAATTATTTTAACAAAAAAAAATGTGCAGTCATTGTATGTGTGTTCTTGAATTGTATAACTTAACGCACATTAAATTTAGTGATTAACTATTTTTTTCTAGTTTGCGTAAACTATTACCCTTTAATTTTGGCCTGGTTTGACAATTAATGTCAATTGACTATGAATGTTGGCTATGATTTAAAAAAAGAATTCCAATTCATTTAATAAAATGTCAAATGATATTTTTCCTTCAAAATTTTGTAAATATTATAATCTTACACTGATACGAGTAATATTTTGAATGAAAAATTCACGTTAAATGATTGACCACACTGTAATATTAATTGTAGTAGTTTTTTTTGTGAGAGTTGTTGTACATATTATATATATTATTATTTGTATTTATTTGAAATAGCAACCAGCTCAGTAAGCCTATTTTTTTGGTTTTTGTTTGGTTTTCGTTGGATAATTTAGGGCGGCGATAAACTGACCTTGTCCTTGACTTCTGCATCCACTTCTACTTCTAGCAATCCTCAATCCTCGGTAACTCCTTCCTCTTCAAAATCCATGTCACCAATGTCTAGTAAAGGTAGACGTGGTATGAACACCACCAGTGCCAAACCAAAAGAGTCTTCTCTAGCTAACCAGCCAACAAGTTCTGATACAGAACATAATTTATTATCTGGTAGTGATGATGATGACTCCATTCCTCTCCTTTCCTCAGACTCTCCCCCAGTCACTGTTACTGTCACTCATCATTCTCATAAAGGGAAACTTGAGAAAGTTCAACTCCAACTCAGTTCTGAGTCTTCCTCTGTCACTCCTGGTAAAAATAATAATAATTCTGGAACTAAAACAAATGACCCATCAGTGGACTCTAACTTGGAGAAGAAACAGGAGACAGAAATATTTATTACAGATGCTCCAGTGGGTACTAATATTAAATCGGAGTGTAATGGGGTCAACAAAAATAAAATGAATGGGAGTAAAAATCCATTTAATCCATTTGTTAGTGGCACAACAACAGGAACAACAACAACAACCTCAGAGATGCCCAAAAGTTCAGTGTGTGAAAAGACAAATGGAGCAAATAATAATAATAATCCATTTGATCAATTGGATGCAATCACAGCAGCCCTTTTGAGTAGCAATCCATTTCATAATCCTTTCCTTATGGCCAATGATAACCATCAACTTCCTGAAATTGTCCCTGTAGGTTCGGCTCCTCCTCTTGTTAGTCGAAATAAAGTGCAAGGTCAAGGCAGTCTCAGTAGTGACCAGGATGGCTGTACAAAAACAAAAGGCCCGGGCCATATTGTAAGTCGCCTTCGAAAAAAAAAAAGAAATCTTCTGGCTTGGGCTGGTCTTCTTATTTAAACCTGTAAAAAAAACATTTTCTGCCGTGCCAAAATTAATTTTGGAAAAAATGTGGAAAAATTATTTTCCATTTTTTTGGTTCTGCTTTGTAGTCTTGTGTTCCTTGAATTTTACTCGACTTTGAACTTGAAATTTCCTTAATTTATTTAACTGGGATTTTTTAATTATGTAGTTTGTGCATGCTGCATGTTGATTTAAAATATTTTACACCTACTTAACCTACTCTCTCTCTCTCTCTTAATAGATTTGTAGAGTTGTTAGTTTATAAATAATGCACGAAAATAAACTATAACTTATTTACTAATATTTAATCATAATTTACCTATACGTTATACTTATGCGTCGTTGTCGTTCATATTAGCTGTACCCACTTTAAATTATTGAATAATTAAATTTTTTTAAAAAAATCTTTCTACAAATTGTACCATTTTTGATGAACCCGTGTGTCTGTTATTTTTTATTTACTTTGCATTGCATGAACTTTACATTCAAAAGTTCTATTCTCTATTATTAGTTTATTTTTTATATATTATAATTTATAGAAAAAAAATCTGTTTGGGTTTATTATAAGTAAAGTGTATTCATTTAAAGACAAATTTATTATTATGAAATTGTTGCAAGGAAACTAAAATTAATTTGTGACTAAATATTTTTTAGGATCGAGGAGAAGAGACGAGAACACCATCAATTTTTGACGAAGGTGGAATTTCAGTACTCACCAGTAACAAGGCTCCAGTAACTCCCACTCCAGTCCCCAAACCAAGGCTCTCGACTCGACTACAACAACATAATAATGCAAATATAAATAATGGTGGCCTAACGACCACAACCACGACGACAGTATTGACGAATGGAGACTCAAAAGACAAGCCGATCATTCAACGTAGAACGGTGATAACAACACAGATTTAAATTTAGAAAAAGGAAGGGGGATAATTTTAGACAAAATTATATTAAAATTTCCAAACTTTAATTTGTATAATTTAAATAGTAGTTATTTCTATATAATGGTAAATTATACTATTATGTATAAAATACTGCCTTATTATTATTTAAGATACAGTCAAAGTTTTAATTGTGGTTTAATGTACCATTTCTAAGAATTTGTATTTTTTACTTTTTAAATTAACACACATGATAAAATTTATGTGTAGTATTATTTAAAAAGACCTTTGTTTTTTTTTCTCACTTAAACTTTTTTTTTAATTATTGTTCAAGTATGTTATACAAAATATATATAATACCAAATGTACTTTTCATGAATGAATTTTGTTTTAACCAGTTTAATTTTTTTTTTTGATTTGAACGAAGCATTTAATTAATTTACACTGTTTTAGAATTTTGTTTATATAGTACGAGTACATTAATGACAGTTTATTGATTGAGAGGAAAATTTGTGCCAATTTTTGACAGAGGTTAATTAATGAATGACATAACATATAAAAATATTACGATGCTTATTATTAGCCCCTTGCAACTTGTATAGTGATAGATATTTTTAGAGATAGAAGTGTACCTTTATACTAATTGTAGAGAGAAAAATGTTAAATGAAAAGTATATATATTATATGTTAAACTTGTATAATTATTATTACTCACCGTCCCTTCAAAACTAATTTTTGTGCTACAGTGTAATATTATTATTTTAAAAAAAATTATTACAATACATTGTCTTCTTGATGATCCCTCGGACTTTAAAACGTTGAATGTATGTTAAATTGTGCATAGATGATGTAAAAAAAGAGAAACAGTTTTTAAATGTACATTTTATATATGTAACATTATAATAATTACATTTATAATTATTCAGAGTAGAGAGCAATTGTACAGATAGAATTGAGGAGGAGATGGACATATAAGAAACTTTTGAAAAGTATCTTGAGAAAAAAAAAAGATTTAAATTTTGTGGTTTAAAATCAAGAATGTTCAAGGTTTTGTAATAAGTACTAAATAAAAATTAAGTATACTTAGAAATAAAATGATAAATGATTTCGTCCAAGTAACTAATACGATACAAGAACTAAAAAGAAAAAAAAACAGAATCATGGGTTCTAAAAAATTCCGTTGAAGAATTTCAAAAAAAAGTGCCATCACATTCCAAATAATTTAATTGCTTAAATGTTATAGACAAAAATGTATAAATTGTGTACAGTTGACATGAAACGTCCATTTTTTTCCAGGTCCGTCCTTTTAACACGACTCTACAACTACAACTACAATTTACAGATATATATTGTTACTTAGGTCATAGTTTTAGATGTTACGATAGAAGAATATTCATGGAAAGGGAGATGAGATGAAGTTTGATTTTTTCGCATAATTAATTGTTATACAGATAGAAAATTATCTGATAGGTATTTATCTGTAGGAGGAGTGAATTTTTGCGTAAATTTGGAATTCTATAAATAGCAAATTACTATTTTAATGTAAGAGAAAAGGGGGGAAAAGTACTGAAGGAGGGAAAAAAATATTTTACGCAAAACTCGACAAACAGTCCACTGTAATGGTGTTTAAACTTGATACTCTTTGATATCCTGAAAAATCCAAGCAGCATAATATGTACAGTATAATACTTTTTTTTTGTGCAATTAGTATTTTACTTTGATGTGTCTAAAACTGTTGAATATGTTAAATGTGTATTCTTTGGCAGTTTATTAGTATTATATTATTTCAGTACCTTTTTTTTGTTTCATTAACAACGAATAACTATACAATTAGTTAGTAGAGTATTAATTATAGTATTGTCGCTTTAGGCAGGATCAAAATTTGTCAAAATTTGAACATTTTTTTGTGATCCTGTATAACTTTTTTAGGAAGTTGATATTTACGTAAAATGATCCTCTTTAGAAAGTAGAAGAAAATATTGGTTTGTAACTATATATATATATATTTATGTATGTATCAAAATCACATTTGAGTGGTGTAGAGAATGTAATATTGATGAAATATTATTTTGAGAAATTTTTATTTGTTTTGTGTGTATGAAAATATTTTTAGAAAAATGTTACAATTGTTACAATGAAAAAAAAAGAAGTTTGTGTTGTCCAAAGAGAAAAGACTTGTGTGTTACTTTAAAAATCATTCTTATAAATTTTACTTAATTTTATATTTAAATTAATGTGGGAAAAAAAGATGACACAGTTGCAATGATTATTAAAAATTAAATTAAATTATTTTCACAAATTCCTAATGTACAATTTTAAATTTACCAATGATGTTTTTTTTGAAATGCTGAATTATTTGATTTTTTTTTTGTTGTTCACTTGACCAGGAATTTGTGTCATTGATAATTAATTTAATTTGCAAAGCATTTACTTATTTGTGATTTATATAAAGTTATTAAAAAATGCCTTTTCTCAATTTGTTTTTTTGTACTTAAAGAATTTAAATTAAGTATAAATGTGAATTTGAACCAAAAATAACAAGACAACAAGAAGAAAAAAAAGTATTCATGTACCATCCTGATCTACGCCTTAATCCGTTTGATTAATTTAAATAAAACTAAAAAAATAAATAAATTTCTATTTCTACATTCCTTGTACGATACGATGACGAGGACGACACGATGTATCTGTCGTGTTTTAGTACTTACTAAATAGTACAGAGCACATGACTTGTTGAGAATTCAATAAATTGTGTAATTCAAGTTTAAAAAAAACAAAATTTATTCTTTTCCATTTTTTTATTATTATTTTTGCATCTTTAAATAATTGAATTTAAAATTGAAGGTAAATTTATAAAATGGAGGTCATTGTATCATATACAGAAGTAAAAACTTGTTGGGAAACTACAGATGTACATGTGAGATGAGAAAAAAAATGAAATGACAAATTGAGGAATATTGACGTGTTTTCTAGTCATCAAGTCAGAATTTGGTTGTCCTAATGGATATATGAATTGACCAATAGTCCTTTCCAGATTTCTCCATGAACACTCAACTTTTGTTAGCCATGGACTAGGCATGTTATTTTGAAACTTGTTATTTTTTATGAGTTAATACAGTTTACTGTCCATATCATCGACCCAAGAGACTTTCTCTTTTTTCCCCTTTGTAATTTGTACTCTTCGTAATAATCATGAAAAATACAAGTTTTTTTCCAGACTAAAACTTTACATGATCATTAATGCATTTGGGTATCATTAAAGTGTGATCGTATTTACGAATATCAAAAGTTGTTTGGACTTTGAGATTATTTCATGCCACCGCTCCCGGTTGTCCCTAAAGGCTTTTCAAATAAATTCATGCCGAGGACTCCATGACCTAAACGGATTTAGGAAATGGGGGAGATCAAAAATGGGTCAAACCCCCATGATTTTCTTTGGGTACAGTCCCCTAGTGTACAGATATACCTAAGCAGTATAAATGATGACAAAAGGTGAATTAACTGATAGTTGAGAAATTAATCAGGGCTCAAAATGTGTTTAACTGGGCACTGGCAACTGGTAATAATAATTATAATGGGAATGACAAAATAGCAAGTGAATAAATGTACAATAGAAATAAAAAGACATTAGTATAAAAAATTACGAGTTAATTATCATGTAGATAATTCTCTCTCTCTCTGACTTGTGAGCCAATCGACCATGTAAAAATACTGAGAGGGCTATCTATATCTGTATTGCCATTTAATTTACATTTTCACTATTTACAACTTTTAGTCTATCTCTCTCTCTCTACACATAACGCGTCATAAAATTAAGTCAAAATTGAGTTCATTGCCTTTCTCTCTCTCTCCTGACTTTTTTTTGGTGCGTTGCTTTGCTGTTGCTCCTTATCTATAACGTTAAAGCCAGTCCCAGTGAATTCCATTATGGTAAATGCCAGGCGAAACTTTTTTTTGTGCCATGCCAGAAATGGGAGAAAAATAAAACGCTAGCAATAATAATTAAAAGAAAAGAATTTTCTAGTGCGGAAAAAATCTCTCAATTTTATCTTCTCAAAATAAACTTTCTACAAAATGTACAGACATGGACAACATGTACATTATTTTTGTACAGCTGAATTAATGTTTAGTAAAAAAAATAGCTGCTCATAGTCATACATAATTAAATAGTTGAGACCGTCTTTTTTGTTTGTAATAATAATAATTTTTAATATTTCCACTGTCTACTAAACTAAATGTAAATTTTGGACTTTGGGGTCCAAAAATGGCTCTACAATGTTGAATGTTTGTGTAGGCTGAAAATAGTGTGACTAGAAAATAAAATGAGCTTAATTTATATTTGTACAAGTACGCACAAGGGTACATAAAAAAAGTCCCTTGGAAAAAAAACTTTAACATAATTTAGGTCAAGATTAATTTGAAATTTTTTTTTTGTTTGTCTTCTCCTCTATCTCAAGATCAAGGCCAATTTTATCAAGGGATCAATAAAATTATGCCAAGTCGCACACCGTATAATTTTCCTTGATTCTTTAATCCTCAATTTTTGAATTTTTCTTGTATCAATGTTGATTTTCACATTTGTACTTGTTTAAATATTTTAATTTCATGCTTGACTACAGTAAGAGCACTATAGATACAATGGAGAGAAAGTCTAGAGAGAAAAAAAGGAAAGTATGTTTCTCAATGATTCTGAGTAAATGATATTTTTTGAAAATCCATTTAGAGTGTGGCTGCTGATGTTTGGATATGAGAAAAAAGAGGGAAGGAGTAAATCTCTTGACAAAATGAGGAGAAATTCAATTCATGGACGTTCGACAGTAGATAAAGTAGACTCATAAATGTTCTCTCTTGAATTTTCACTATATATTTGTATAAATGTTCTCAAATAAATCTCAAAACATTAGTCTCTATCCTTTCCTCTCTTAGTTCATTTCATTGTAAGAGAGAGAGAGAGAGAGAGAGAGAGAGAGCAAATGTTTTTTTCTCCGTATTGTAGACGTGGAAGGTGCCACAAAGACAAATGATACGTCAGACCCCGTTGGATATCTTAAAAGTGATCCCGAAAAAAAACTATTTATTTCTATCTGAGAGAGAGAGAGAAAGTTGCAGAAATTTACTGTAAAAAAATAGAAAGCCTTTTATTGAGTCTCATTTACATTTACTTTCTCCTTATACATATACATATATATATTTATATAGGTGGCCCAACTGTGAAAATCTCGACTCAATTCGTATTTTATTCATCACCAATTTGAAAAGAAATATTGCGGCATTGAAATTGACCTTTGATCTTTCATGTGTACAGATAGTCTTGCCTTTTGAAATAATATTTGTAAAATTTTCTAGTTCATTAGAATATCAGTAATTGTATATGTCCACACAGATAAAAGTAATAGAGATAGTCCAAACGGAAATTAAAGCTTGAAGGAAAGTGACGGAGGGAAGGAGAAAGGAAAAGACAAGAATTGTAATAAATGGTGAGTGGTGTGAGATAAAACAAGAATTTGGTTTCAGTTTTCAGAGGCCATGGGCATGGTGTCGTGGCCACAGGAAATTTTATTTCCTATCCATTCCATAACACTTTCTCCAGTGTAGTCTTCGTGTTCTTCAGTGTACTCTTCTAAAAAAAGGATTGGGGAAAGCTACGGCATGAGTTTACATTTAGTTACGTAGTGACGGCAGACGGGGTTTTTTCTACGGCCCGGGAATGCGAGAGAGAGAGACAAGTGCGATGCCCGACTGTTGAAAGTTTGAGCCAGACGAGGAGCGCGGTCATGATGTGCCTTTGCTGTGTACAGACAAGTATCTTTTGCTTTCTCTGTGTGTGTCCCTTGCGTCTCGCGTTTTCCTTGGGTTTGTTTCCCTCTGAAAAACCCTATAATCATTTTTGTGCGTGGTTCTGGGCTATGGAAAGAACACAAGAGGACTGGCTGTCTCAAACTTTTTAAGAGAAAAAGCTAAAGCTAGAAACCTTAGTTTTCTCCTTGATCGTCGTCGTCGAACGAACGAACGCAATGTGACGCTTGCTTGTTGGCGCTAACTCGTCTCTCTCTCTCTCTCTCTCTCTTTTCACTGTTGCTACGCATGGAAAGGAGCGTCGTCGTCTTTGAACATTTTTGGGAAAGTTCAAAGCCCTCTACTCGACCAAAAATTCTCCTTCTCTCTCAGTCTACTTCTTTAGTTTGGCTTGCATTCAACTTTCTCTTTTTTCCCTCGCTTCACTTTTCCCCATACACACATTCGTCCATCTGTCTGAGCTCAGGTCTGTGTCTCTTTTTTTATATATAAATTCTACAACACATTTTACCCTTTCCCATTTTTTTCACTGTCTCTCTCTCTCTATTCCCGCGTCATTTTAGACCCAAATTTATATACAGAATTGTGTAGCATAAGACGGGGGACTAGACTAGTCTTTTTTTACCCTGTCGATTCACAGTTTGAACTTTCTCTCTCATCAATTCTGTCTCGACTCTCGACCTAGTCGCATGTAATTTTTTACTTGGGATTTTTTTTTGTTTTATTTTTATAACTCTTTTTCTTAAAAAAATCCTCATCCTATGAAATATTCAGCTCAATGTTTTTTTAAGGTGAGTTGAGAATTATATAGGGAAAGTGAAAGAGAATAAAATTATTTTGACAGTTGACTGTAGCTGTGTGGTCTTACGATTGAGAGAGAGAGAAAGGTGAAGGACACTTTGTGTTGTGTATCAGTTTTATTTAGATAGTAATTTTGGTAATTAAAATTGGAAAGACATTTGCATATTAAGTGAAAGTTTTAGTTTATCTTATTCTTTGTAGTCTCCTTTGTCTTTCTCTTTTTGGCTGGTCTATATCTGTATCTGTAGTTTTTCTTGGACAACGTGTTGCTTTACTTTGCCCCCACTTTCTCTTTCTCTTTCTATACATATTTTCAAAGTATTAGTCTGTCTCTATAAAATATTCATGGACTCGTTGTCTCTGTAGATAAAGATAGGCTTCCGAAATGTGAAATTATTTAATTTGTCAAGCCCTGACTCTTTCCTGATTATTAATTTACTGTCATTAAATTCCTTTTAATTGTTAATTCTCATGTTAAATAAAATCTGAAAATTCACTTGATTTTTTTTTAAAAAATTTCCAAACTTTTTTAGCCTGTCACTTTTTTTCCCCGTTATTTATATCAGGTTTTTTTTTCTTACCTGTAATTTACTGTACATGTATAATGACAAATCTTTTGATTGTAATTTAATATAATTTTTTTTATTGGTTTACAGAATTCAAGTCAATCAAGAAAAAAAAATTCAAATGTCCAAAATAAACTTGTTTCAAGTTCCTGCATGTAAAAAAAATAATCACACATTCTTAAAAGTGTCTAGAAATCACTTGAAGTGTAAAATTATTTAGTGTGAAAAAAAGAAGAATTACAAGAAAAGAAAAAATGAGAAAAAAGTAAAAAAAAATCCTCTCCAAAATGTTTTGTTCAAAATCCTCAAGACAAATTCTCCGTTAAAGGTAAGAAATAAAATTCAGTGATTTGTTCTCAAACCAAGTCGATGAAATATTTATTAGAATTCTTTTCATTTTCTTGTCCCAAACATTCAATTAATGGTCATCAACTTTTGCTCTTTTTTTTATACCCCTACACATTACATATAGCTATACCACTAGGAGACTAGAACATAGAACTACTCTTAGAAATTTTATTAGAGCCTTAAAATCTTTTTTTTTCTTTAAGGTTAGTTCATCTCCTGCACTATACTATAACTGTAGTAGTAGTAGGGTAATAGAGATTAGTACAAAACTTTTTTTTCTTCTTTTGTAAAGGCAAAGAGAAAATAGAGCATGGTGTAAGTTCTAGAAAGTAACAAAAAAAACTTGTATTTTTACTTTCACCATACCATCACTTCTCTAGTTTTACATTCTCTCTCTAAAAAAGGGAAAGTCAAAAAGCCACGGATTACCCCTAGCCCGTTTTCACTCTAGCTGGATTTTAGTCCAAAGTCTCATTGGGAGATTGGAGTTTTGTAGAAAATGAGACATTTTAATTGTAAGATATGCTCCTAAATTTTGCACGTATCCCAAAAGTCATTTAATCTCATTAGATTACTTTGGAGTAACTTTCACCCTTATCCAGTCTCCTTTCTCCCTTTTATTTGTCAAATTAGCTTGAGGTAAAATTTCTATTCTGAACACGTGCATAGATTGAAATAAAAAAAAACACAAGACTGGCATTTAAAATATTTAAATGATTCTAGGATTCTAAGTCTAAAGAATTACAAGAGAAATCTATTAGACGAAACATGAGATTTTTGACTTTTGTACAAAAAAAACTGTTGCCTAGAGCCATTGCCATTGGTTGTTCTTGTTCATATTCGGTTGAATAAATTGTGTATACTAAAATTCAACTCTCTTTTCCTCTTGATCCAATTTAGTTACAATTCAACTACAAGAGAAAACTGACGGTTGACTCGTCAACAAGAAAAGAGAAAGGTCTTAGAGCTTCTTCTCCTAAAAGGTAAAAAGGATTCTCCTGTACTTTCTCTTTTTATCTGTATCTCTACAAGAGTTACAGTGTTACACATCCCATTTTGACTATTATTGAGAAGAAAACTGAATCCCCAACTTTCTCCAGTATAATCTATATAGTCCTTGGACATTGAACACTACTGATAAGAGAGAGAGAGAGGGGGGAAGATGATACTTTCTTGAAAAGTGTAAACATTTGAGAAAAGGGAGTAAATAAGGGCACACATTTTGTCTTGTCTCTCTCTCTCTCTCAATATCTCTAAAGCTATATAGACTATAGACACATATAATATTTAGGTAAGCTCTTGTATAAATATTTCCTCAAGCTTTTTTCCCTTTCTCCTTTCTTTCTTTCCCTTTCAGAGCTGAGAGCCATTAATGGATTTTTCCTCTGTCATTCTCATTGTCTCCATGGTGGGAGACGGGGCAGTGATGCAAATATTATTACATGACAAAGCGTAACAAATGAGAGAAAGTTCTGTCTTTCTCTCACTCTGTCTCCCGGAATGATTTTCATGGGAATGAAAAGATTACAAAATTGGGAAAGACGAATTAGTTTTTTTTAATATTAAAATTAAAAAATGTTTTTTTATTCTTTTATAATAAATTGTATTAATATTCTAATAAATTCCACCATGAGAGAGTCTCAGCTCAGTCTCTCTCTCTCTTTTGTGCATGTTCGTGTATTTTCTCTTCTTTCCTTTTGACTGTGAATTTTTACTCTTAAATTTAAAGGTACCCCATGTCTCTCTCTCTCTCTATAGAGTCTCCAGAAATAATGGAGACTCCATGTGTATGTGTGTGTGCTTGAGTTTGAATAGAGAAAGTACAATTTTTGGTGGTGTGTGTGCAAGTAGTCCTAATACTGTGTGTACATAGGTATGATTATTATAGAAAGAGAGAGAGAACATTTCCAAACAAATGGAAATGAAAGGGAACAAATGGGTAGGAGTTTCAAAAGGTTCTCTCTCTCTTTTTTTTGATGAATTATGAAGATATGGAGAAACTCCAAATGGAGTCGTGCCTTTTTCTATTGTAGTTTGTCTTCTCTCTCTCTTTTCTTATGGATTATTGGCAGGAAGCTTTAAACCACCGCCCGACCGTCTGAGTTTGTAAGTACACACACACACACATAATGTACTTGTATGTTATTTCGTATTGGTAGTTTTAGTCTCACACGAAACCTTTATTATGATAAAAGCTTGTGGGCATTACACACACTGCACACCTTTTCCTTATAAATTCTCCTTTTTCTTGAACCCCCCCTTCTCTCTCTCTCTTTTGTACCGTACCAACTTTCTTGGGACGTACTGGATACTGGAGAAAGTCCTTGTTGAGTCAAGTGACACTATGCATAGGAAGGAAAGGTGTACAAAAGGGAAAAAATACGTAGGGAATTTTCTCTTTGAATCAAACTAACTAGAGAATGTGTGTGGCCTGCCGTTTCTTTGCTTTCTCTTTTTTTGGGATGGGAAATGAGAAATTGGAATATACTTTGTATCTCTAGACATTTTTTTGTGGAGGATAAAATATAGATGTAGATATTACCCATGAAAGTTTGTGTACACTTGACTGAGTCCTCTCTCTCTCTATAAGGTTTTATATTATGTTTCTATTTTTGGCTATTTTTTTCTTCTTCTTTGCTCCAACGATTTGTTACTTGGATTCCAATTCCCTAAGAATTTTATAAGATTTCCTCTCCTAATTCCTCTCTTTCTCTTTACCTTTGGCTTTGACTTTCTCTCTAGTGGATTTTTTTGTAGCATTTTCTTGAGTGCGTTCTCTTTTTCTTAGAAGGAAGAGAAAGGGAAAGTAAGAGTTCGTTCACTTTTTTTTCCTCTCGCCTTTACTAATCAGTCAAAGTCATCAGAAAATTCACCTCACGTTCAGTCTACTTTATTTTACACTTTGTCTACAATTCTAACACACGTTAGAATTAGGATTGGAGAAAGTTAGTGCCAAAAAATGGCATTTATTAGGAACTGGAAAACGGGAACAACCTATTTAGTTTTTTTTTGTAATGAATTGCCTAAATTAAAATTTTATTTGTCTCGTTTTTTATGTAAAAATGACATTTTTGAGGGTTATTACATTGCATTGTGTCTAATAAATTTTCATCTTTTTTATTAGTAAAATGACCCTGAGAATGACTTTCTCTCAAAATTTTTTTTTTCCATGAATTTCATAAAGGATTTTTATATTACTATGACAATGTTGATGGTATGGCCATGGTAACTCATCAAAAATAAAGGTTTTGGAGTGGCGGGGAAGGTCACAAGTTTAATGACAAGAAAATGAACAAGTCTACGACCACAGACACACAACTTTCTCCATGTTTCTTGCCCCATGTAATGAGTAGCTTAGACTGTAGAAGGGGAAAATTGTGTTTGTGGTGAGGTTATTTTACTTTTAGGTAGATTCATACATGGGAGTCGTCATTTGATGGTCTCCAAGTCCATGAAAAACCAAGAGACATGAACTTGGAGGTTTTCAAAAAGTGTAACCTCACCAGTGTATATGTAGCTGTACATGTACTGGTACAAGTACAACTTTCCAAAACTTTCTCTTTGGTTTTGTTCAACATTCCAGAAGTGCCAAGGTTTGTACTTATATGGAGAAACACATGATGGATTTTTTTTAGTTGTGTAGAGACGTATAATTCAGAGCATGTAGAGAAAGCATTCATCATCGATTGCGTGTATATCTGTACAGTATGACCATAACGTATTTTTATATATGAAAAAGGGTTTGCATTGCATGACACATTTTTTAAACGGTCAATTCTCTCTTTTTTTATTTTATAGTCGACTGTAATTTTACACTGTACAATTCTAACTGTACAAGCTCTCTCTCTCTCTCTCTCTCTCTCTCTCTCTCTCTCTCTCTCTTTCTCTCTCTCTCT
>JAQIVZ010000796.1:0-49301 GCA_034700945.1 Arrhopalites spinosus | reverse complement strand
ACTTTTAAGTTTGGATAAAAGTTTAGACAAAAAAAATTTCACTTTTATCCAAACTTCCTTATCCAAACTTGCAGTTTTGACAGAGCAAAAACTCACTAATAATTTTAAATTTTAAATTAGAAAAATGTGGACAATAAATTAAAACTCACTATAGTCGTACGGACTGACTAGTAAAAAAATGGGAAGCGAAAAGAGAAAATAAATGTGAGTTTTTTTTTGTTGGAGGTACAAGGCTAGAAGGGATGACGATGATGACGGTGGAGAGTGTGTGTGAGTTGGCCGTTGTTCTCGCTCATTTCGCTAAGGTTGCCAGGAAGGAGTATATAGCGTTTTTCGGTAATAAATTTTGGATTTGGTTAGAAAGTACGGGCATTCCATTATACTAACCAAGGGAAGGAGAAAACATTGAAGTCCTGAGTGGAATTTCTCGTAATGCGGGTTTTATCCTTTCCCTGCAATAATGGACACTTTTCAGTCCATTTAATGGCCGCTTGAGGAATTTATGGTGTCATTCGATACCCCAAAATGACGAAAAGGATTCTTCACTCACCAAACATACTTCACTCTACTGTCTTCCCCCGTCTCCCCCTCCATGTTTCAAAAATCTTGTGGGCAAGCTTCTTCCAATGTAATTTTATATATAAAATTACACATAGTCACCACCACCACCAACAAAGTCGTCCAAGGCTTGTGCCTCCTCTCTTTTATTTTCTTCCTCTTGTTCTTAACACTAGAAAATGACAACATGGAACATACTGTGTTCAACCACGTATTTATACAGCCATTAGACCACTATGCACATGTTTCAACCTTGTAAGTCACTATTATTATTGTCTATTGTGGGAAAGAGGGGGGGGGGTGTTTGTTATAAATACATGTACCATCATCATCATATTCTTCTTTTGGTACAAGTACCTACCCCTCATAGTCTCAAATATGGTTTGGAAATTGTGGAGAAGGTCCCGATTTTCTATTCTGAGAACTATTGCAACTCATAATACACTGCCTGGCTCCTTGCCTGTCTTTTCTCCTCTCCTTTCTTCACAACATTTAACTACCTCCATCATTGGATTTATCCGAAATCGATTTCCCTCAAATGGTATCATTTTAGTCTCCCACATCCACGCCGTTTCCAAAAAACTACTACTATCCTACCTACTACTCACTATGTTGTAATATTTTTTATTATACTTTAAGTATCCTGAACTCGAACCATTTTTAACGACTTTTCTCTCTCTCTCTCTCTCTCCAAAGATTCAATCGCATTTTCTCCCCTGTCTCATGTCATCTCTCTCTCTCTCTCTTTTCTCCGAATTATCTATTTTTCACCACGATCTATACTTTCTACGACAATATATCCAAGGAATTGGGATTGGGTAGGAAAGATGAAAATTATAATTTTAAATACTAAAAATAATAATGATGATGGTCATTAAACTTGAGGGAATTTTAAAATTAACTGGGTATTCCTTTAAACTTAATATAGAGACTATATATAAATACACGAAGTGAGAGAGAGAGGCTGATTGGAGTGAAACAATTAGAGAGAGGGTAATAAATAATAAAAATGTTGTGAAAAAATGGTAAAAATGTGAGGAGGAGGACCTCCCATTTTTAGAATTTACATATGGCAGCCATATTGCCATAGAGACAATGTACAAAATATACCTAATTCATGTATGTATGTAGTCATGGTAAAAAAAGTCAGAGACTCTTTTTTTTTCTTTGGAGAATGTGTCCCTTATTTAAACTCTGTTTTGTACATGTACAAGTGGAGGAGCCTGAGCCTTACAAGTGACGCCTTGATATTTTCCTCCATGAAAGATAGAGCCTATGTTGTTTTTTAAAAACATGTTTAGACCCCGTAGAATTAATGTAGAGGAATCTCTTCAAGAAAGAGAGAGACAAAAAAAGAGCAAAAAGAAGGAAAGGTATATATTGCGCAAAGAAGAAGAAGAAGATGGAGTTGGGAAGGAACATAAAGCAAGGAAAATGCAATGTTTTGGTGAAACATGAGGCAGCTAGAGAGAGAGACAGAGAGGAAGATTCCAAATGAGAATTTATAGACTGCAACGCTAGCTAAATAAGGTTCAATAAATCTCTCACTCGGAGACATCGGGAGTTTTTATCTTTCGTCGCATGATTTCAAAAACAGCACCATCCACACTGTACAGACTACAGACTACTCTATTCCTCCTCCTCCATCTCCATGCAGGTTTAAAACTCCCAAACTCTTTTTTCATTCCACATTTCCATTAACTTGTGCATAAGCAGAAATACAAAAACCAAAATATATATAAAAAAAACTCTTTTCATTTTATGTTCTATCTTAATGCATATCATTCTCACTAACAAACACACACACGATTTTCTCTCCCTGGTTGTCTTTGATGCAAAGAATAATTTTACAAAAGTTAAAAATATTTTTGTGTGTTAGAATTCACTCCCCCATTTTGTAGAGAAGAGAGAAATAAATTTTTGAAGAAATTTTCAAAATTTACTTATTCTGTCTCGTTCTCATATGCAAAGAGGAGGGAGGGAGGGGATAATGAAGGATGAGACCATGTGATATTTATTTCATTTGTATGTGTTAGATGTACCTTTAAGCTAAAATATATGTAAGGATTTTTCATGGATTAACTTTTTTTCTTTAGCTGGGTTTTTAGATACGGTTGGATATATCTCGAGATATTCTTTGAATAGTCGGGACTACCACTGGAGTAGAAAAGTCTACGGGAAATCCTATGCGCGTGGAATACTGAATTACTTGTTTTGTTTCTCTCTCTCTCTCTCTCTCTCTTTTAGTGTACAAGAGACCAAGAAAAAGTTATCTGACGGAGGGAGAGGAAAAAGAAAAAGAGTGTTCCATGTCTCACGCAGTTTTTCAATGTCAGACTCAAAGGCAAGAGGAATTGGAGACATCAACTGGTTCGTCTTCCCTTTCTTCTCTCTTTCACAGTTACAAGTAGACCGAAAAATCTCATTATTTTACAATTCAAAGAACTAGCTACGCATTTCTTGAAACTGGATAAAAAAATCCCCAAAATTCTGTCCTTTTCTTTTAATTTTTGAAAATTTAAAATAAATACAGTCAATAGAAATAAATATCGTCAATGTGATCGTGGTCATTTAAATTAGTATAATTATAAAATTTAACCATGTGCAAATGAAAATTGTGCCCCTTTTACAATTTTTTTTTGCTTCACACTCCAACAACCAAGAGAGCCAGGTTGTGGGTAAAGGGCATTTATGTATATTAGATTAGGATTAGAAAAAAAGGGGTTTGTGTTATGTATAATTTCATTACGTATGAAAATTCTTATATAAAATATACAATGGCAGCCACCATTGCATCGGCATCGTATGGTGACTTAGGGTCAAGTTGATGTTGTTGGTAAAATACTAAAATGTACAGGTAATGCAATAAAAGCACGCACGCATGTCGACACCCTCACCATTACCCTCACATTTATATGGGATATTATACATACACAACAGTTTTTTGTTATCTTGATGATATATAAGTACATGTATAAAATTTTGTACCCTTCAAATATTAAATTACATTACCACCACCATCACCACTAAACAACATTGAAACAAAGCCATTAAAGAATTAGACATGTACATAAGGTAAGCAAGGTCTATAGCTAAAAAACCACCCAAAACTCAATTCATCATTAAATTAAGAAATTTATGGAGAGTAAGAAATAACAATTCTTTATATTTTTTTCTTCTGCTGTAGTTGTATGTACAACTTAAAGCTAACAAGTTATTAAATATAAAGACAAGACAAGTTTTGAATTGGTGAAGAAAAGAGAAAGAGAAAAAAAAGTTTTCTTCTTTCTTGAGCTCAAAAACCATATTTGCTGTTTATCGAACTAATCTGCATGCAAGTGAGACAGTATGAGTCCATGATCCTTCCATAGGATCCTCTTTTGAAAACTAACTCACAAGTTTTTTCCAAACACATTTGGTTCAAATCGGAAAAAGTTTTTTGGGAACAAGTTGAAAGAGGGAGAGAGAGAGAAGGCAACAGATGCAGTCTGTCTAAGGAATAAATTTCTTTTTTCTTTTCCTCATTCTTTTTTTACCCTTCATTTTCTATACTACACTCCCTCCTCTCATACATTTTACCCTAAACTGCACTCTCTACTGTAAATATGTAGCTTCAAATGTAGTAGCAATTGCCTATACTGTACATTGAAGAGAGAGAGAGAGAGAGAGAAAGGCTGTAGGGAATGTACCACCGAGAAAACTGCAATTTATATATAGTCCCCCCTCTTTTTTTGTCTATTTAGCCTATGAGAAATTCCAGGATTTGAAAGTTGAGGTAGAAGCAAAATACAAGTTGAGGGGTATGGGATAAGTCAAGTCTAAAAACTATTCCGTGGTTCGACGATGGTATTTAAAAGTAGTAGTATAAATTTACTCTCTTTCTTCTTGTTGTACAGCTTTCGGCAATTTTTTTCCCCAAAAAACTCTCTCTCTCTCCTCTACATTTACACTACTTGACTAAAGGAAAAATAAGAAATATTTCAATGCCAAACTTGAGAGAAACAAAACAAAAATGATAATAGTAGACACACTCCAGCAATCTATCTCCATGTTTAGAATAAAAATCACGAAAATGAAATTTAGCCATAAAAAAATTCTAAAATAGTATTTTATAAAGAGAGTAAACTGCCTTTAAAAAGGAGGAGGATAATAATAATTACGTCTCATGTATTATATCACTAGGAATAACATCCTCGTACAATGTATAACGGCACTTTAACTATTTAAGTAGAATGAATGTACACACGCCAAATAGAAATACCCCCATGTATTTTAAGAGAGAGAGAGGGGTAGGGAGTAAATAATGGTAAAAGTAACAAGGGAGCGGGTGTCGTTTTTCCTAAAGGTAGAAAACACACACAAGACGAAAAATCAAGAGAGACGGAAATCAATAATCTCACTCTCCGCGTGGTACGAAAGAGAGAGAGAAAAAAGCATGTAAAACGTTGGAGCCCTTTATCTGTTATTGATCCATGATTAGGTAGAAGAGGTGGAATCCTTCCTTCTTAATGCTTATCGAATCGACCTTTGTGACCCCCATATTCATAAGGATGACACATTGGGACGCCTCTAATGCAACCACACATACCAAACTCCACCAACAACAACCACCTTCTTCCCCTTCATAACTCACGATCTCGCTTTCATTCATTTACAAAACTTGTTGTATATAAATGTAAATATATTATTAGTACAGATACACATGTGTTCCGAGATATAAATCCTAAATATTTATCAAGAAAAAAAATAAGGAATTTATGTATACCAAAATATTTTTAATAAAAAAAATATGCCCTATTGGTATATATATTTTTTATATGATAATAATAAAGAAGAACAGAGAATCTTTTGTACTCTGTCATGACACGCTTTCCTCTTTAGACAAGTCGCAAACATTTTTTTTAAAAAATAGTTTTTTTTATCAGCTCTCCAGTCACTCATCTTCACTCTCTCTCTCTCTCTCTCTTGCTCTGTGTTAAAGTTTCAAGTTGATGTCCATTTATTTTGTTAAACTGCATGATTTATCATAGCATGAAAATCCATGTAGTTTACACGCCTCAACATATAATCAAATACTTATAGTTTTGAATTTATTATTTATTTTTCAATTACACCACGGCCATTCAATACTACACACACAACACATAACATGGAGAAGAAGAAAAAAATCAAGACATGTAATCATAGGCTTCACCACAGTATTTATACATGATTTCCTCTTTATCCTATATAAACCCTTTTCATAAAGAGAGAGAGAGAGTGAGAGTGAGTAATATATAATCTATTTTATGTTAAAGGCAAACAATGTATGAAATTTTACACCATGTAAAATGGTATTTAAATTAACGCTTCTATTCCTATAAATTATTTTTCAAATCATTTTTTTTCTCTACTTTGTTCAACAGACTGGAAATGGAGATATATGTATGTACGCCGTACGTGTATTTAGTATTGTAACCTGTAACGGTGATTGAAATGAATTTAATTTAGAGAGAGAAAATTGAATAAAAAATTATTGGTTTATAAATGATCATATAAAATAATGGCCATACTCATCCCATCCTACAGACTACAAATATGTATAAAAAATGTATTTCGGGTATATAAATTATTGAAGATGGGAATTCAAGTTATTTATTTTAAAAATAAAAAAAATGTAAGATAAAGACACACAGACAAAAGTAATAATAATTAGGATTCCAACTACCTCAACGACTTATTTTTATTACAGTTGATTCCTTAATTTACACTTTTGTACGTTTCAGTGTCAGTGAGAATATAAAGTTTGAGTGTAAATGGGCTTGCATGAATATTACTTATAATCTCATCAGATCCCACCTTCTTCAAGAGCAACAGAACGGAACAAGTTTCTTGGCTCTAAGGCACAAGGCACAGTTGCAGTTCGGTCTCTCCGTATCTTCATCCCGTATCTTCATAACATGAGAACTCTCTGAGATCTCTCTCTGTAATGTATATACATACTCATGTGTATTATACAGAGAGGCGCAAGCTCAGTGCAATTGGTAGGAACCGTCCATAACCAAGAAACGAAGGCGTTTCCTTTTCCGTCAAGCCTTTTCGTGCCTCTCTCTCTCTCTCTCTTTGGTGTGCTTACAAAGTATCCAGCTTTTTTTCCCCAACAGTTCTCTCCCTTATATGTATGAAAAAAATAGAGAATATTCCACACAAGCTAACCAAACCCATCTCATAATACTCCTCTTGTAGGTATACTTACATGCTTACTGATAATCAAGAAGTCTTTTGGCTATGGTGAAAAATGTGAAGAATTCAAAAAGATGCAGAATTACTCGCCACTTGTACATCCTATCCCATGTGTCTGTGTACGTACACTCTTTTTTATAGAGTGTACATAATAACAAAGACACTGAGAGAACTTGTCTCAATTTTTCACTCTTTTTGCTCTCTCTATATATATAACTGTGGACTACACACACACTCTATGTTGAGTCTAAAGGAAAAGTCAGAGCGTAGAAAAATTATCTTTTTTGGTGTACGCAAAAAAAAAGAAAAATTTATTTTGGACGGAAAGAAAAAGACATTTCTCTGTTCCTTTTCTGGGGAAGATGGGGAGAAAAAAGATGCGAATCTAAGATGCATCCAACTGGGCATACTGGAGCGTAGAAAAAAGTCTACATTTTATTTTATATATGTATATAACCTATCCCTATACTTTACATTATAACTCTATTTTATTTAGTCTGGTCTCCATATTTACAAAAAAAAAGTCTGACTATTTTTTTATTGAAAGTGAAAAGAGAATATAAAAATATTGGAGAAAATGGTGGGATTTTATAATTCAATGGAAATACAAAATATTTTGTATCATAAGTCAATGAAATTGACACAATATAAATAAGGCGGGAAAAATACACACAAGAGAGAAGGAGAGACTATAAAAAAGTATTGCGTAATTTTATCACATCTTTGAACAGCTCTACTGACATTAATGTAACTTTTTCATGTCTTCTTAAATAATTTGTTTGAATTAAAACTAGAAACATTGTTGAAATGAGTCTTTTTTTGACACAATAAAGCAGGGCTCAAAAATACTAACAAACAAACTTGAACTATTTTAATTTTAAATAAAAATAATTTTAAAACACAAAAAAAAGAAAAATACTCTGATATAATGTTCAAAAATAAATTGTCTACATAGTAAAACATTCAAGTTAAATATATTCTAATATTTTCAATGGGTTCAAGCTAAAATCTAAATTATGCAGTCCCTTTTGAAAGAGAGAGAGAGAGAGAGGGGGGGGGGGGTTCCTAAAAAAGTGAGGGAGGGATGGCTGTAGACAATTTTGGTTGGTAACAAAAGAGTAAAATGTTTGAATATAAATACATTAGTTTAGAGTTTTTGAACTTGCAAGTTGTGGTGAGAATGGCAAGATGTACAAGGCACTTAAGTAAGATTGCAATCATTCTTATATTCTTATGGGAGTCAAAGGGAAAATAGAGAACAAGAACCCACCCATAGGCCTGTGTTGTAGTCCTCATGTGTTGTGGCTTTTTGGTGAAATGAAATGAATCTAGATCGATCTACCAGAGAGAGAGAGAGAGAGAGAGAGAGAGAGGGAGAAGAAAAAAAAGGCTTTGAATGTTTTTGTTATTCCAGGCTGTACCAATGAGTGCCCTATGCTATTCTTTATCTGTCTACTTTGCATGTAGGCTGATGCACCCAGTCCTATATTTATTATACTTAATGCTCACTCAAGATACAAGAAAGTGTCATTGAACGTGTTAACCTTTACCCCCAGTTTTTCCCCCTTAGCTCCGTAATGCAAAAAAACTTGGATTAGATAGGAGAATATATAAATGTATTTGAATAAATAAATAACAATTAAATTGGTTTCAATATCAGAATTGAATTTAACTTTATTTCCACTAAAATGGCTTCTTTTTCCCTTTCACAAAAACAACCACCACTACCTAATATTGACTATCTATAATATATATATATATACATATACAATTGTAGTTGTACAGATACTAGTTGAACTTTTTTTCTTTTTTTCAAAATAAATAAAATAGAATCAACCCTCCATAGTCAATCTGTAAAGTAGTAAAATAGAATAAAATGAAAACTAATTAGACTGTACAAAAAAAAGAAGAAAAAAGAAAAATTCTTGATGATTCCCTTACAATTTTTTTTCTATCTCTCTTTCTCCCAAGGAAAATCGACCGATTGGGTAGACTTTTAACATTTGTAAATCGTATTTCTCTTTTTTCTCTACTTCCTCTACTTGTTCCTTACATTTTATACTTCATCTCTCTACGGATAAAGGATATAGATTGGAGTAAGTCAGACATGTACATACATATATAATGTGCGGATATATACCTGCATGGTGAACACATTCTCATGATCTATAGTGAGGAAAACATGTTCATAAGCCAAACATAGTCTCTCTCTCTCTCTCTTCTCCAATGGTTTCCTTGGGATGTATATGCACAGATCCACACACTTTATGTTATATTGGGGAGAGAGAGATAGAAGACTTGTGTAAGTATAAGTATGTGTGCTTTATGGCACTACACATGCTCACACAATGTGAATGGATTTGCCACTTTTGTGCTTCATACGATGCCAAGGCGACCATTTTTCTCCTCATGGCGCCCTCCGACCCAAAGTCCGATGATTTATTACTTGTGAGTAGGAAGAGACCGGAATATTACTTTACAGATAGATAGGACAGTTCATATTGAGAGAGAGAAAATAAAGTAAACTTTTTTTTCTCTTCTCTCTCTCTCTCTGTGTCTTTCTACACATAAAATATTTCTCGAGATAAAAAAAAACATTGTAGAATTAAATCAGAAAAATGTATGAAAAATACAGATACAATGTATGAAATAAAACATAGTTTTTTTAAAATGATATTAAAAAAAGTTTAAATAATTATTATTATCATGATTGGTAATTCCTTTTTGATTGTCTGGATCATAATATTTATATTAGGGGATACTATAATAATAATAGAGGTAATAAAACTGTATAGTGTATTTTATTAGTGTCTTGTGTCTTGTAGAATATCACAGGTGAGTGTTTTATATATTTATGTATCTTTCTCTTTTTTTACAATGTACAAGAAAGGAAGAGAGGGGGGGGGGGGTAAAAAAATTGCCTTGTTTTTATTTACGCATCAATCAGAAGATGGTTTACCCATTGGTTTGAACGAAAGAGCCCTTGAGTTTCTAGAGTTGAGCTACATTACTTTGATTTTCTCGTTACACAACTTTTACTGCAACATGAGATAATTTAATTCCACAAGGTGCAACTATCATCACCGAGACACCATTTCCTAAGACAGACCAATCTCATGGGCACTTTGAACCTCTTCTAAAGTTGAGTGTGTATAATATAAAAAAACAACTTTTATATCTCTCTTATATTCTTTACACCCCAGTCTCTCTCTGTACAAGTGGAGAATGTGAACTTGACACCAAACATAAAAAGTTATAAAGGAACAACAACGACCAAACAACACACATACCCACCCCCACGTACACTTTTATACCATCAAAAATCTCTATGTATCCTCTCCTCTCCCATACATGTACATCTACCAAAACTCTGTTTGTGCAAATAGCTTGTAGACGCTGAATCTGTACTTACGCGCCATAACAATTATTTTTATTACTACTGCACTTTCCTTACGAGCAAAATGTTCTGAAAGGACACAGTCTTTCAACTAAAATTGTGCACTTTTCTCTCTCTCTCTCTCTCTCTATTCATGTACTAATTACACCTTATACACTCACCAAGACTTTAGACGAGTCTCAAAAAAAGGAAGGACAAGGCTATCGTTAAATGTTTATACAAAAAGTCTACATTTTGAAATATTTTTGTATTCATATGACTCTCTCTCTCTCTATTTGGTCTGTCTTTGGTAGTAAAATGTACATGGTGATGAATTTGAATTCGTTTTTTTGTTATATCACTAAAATTCAGATTATGAAGAAGGGGAGAGAGTGGAGGACTATATAAAAATTGTATTTTATATTCTTTTCAAGTAAGGTCCAATCCTGGGGATTTTTTTCTTTTGGTGTAATGACACATTGGGATAGAATTCAAGGGAGTTTGAGGAGTAGAGGCTACCGGTGTGACTCTAAAAAAGAGGAAAGGAGATTGGCTGGATATCATGGAGTGTGTAGTCTCTCTCTCTCTCTCTCTGTAGTGGAGTGTATAAGTTGACTTATGCGGCGTGAATTTTGATTCCAAAGCAATTTTTGGAGGACAGAAAGAGGAGAATCAGAGGAAATTGCTTGACTCTCAAACCCTTTTTCCTGCACCCTGCTGCTCAAGTTATAGTTGTAAAACCGTGCAAACATCCATAATATAATATCACACTCTCTTGACGGCTCCCACACATACATTATATTATATATATATACACTTGAAATATATTCCCGTGTCAGCTCCGTATTAGATTAGGTAGCGTAACAGGAGCTAAAGGAAAAAGTCATAGATATAAAATATTATATACAGTCTGTGAAAATAAAACTAGCTATACAATTTCATCATAAAACTTCTCAATTCTCTCAACTCTCAACAAGACAAAACCTTGTGTGTGGCCTGTTTTTGTACTTTAGGTATTAATTTTTGCATTTAATTATTATGATAAATGAGGTTAGAATAATTTTTGGAAGAAATTTCTTGAAATTTTGTGTCTCCATGAAAATTATAATAAACTTGATAAATATTCATAGAAACTGAGAGTACAAAGAGAGAGAAAAAATCAATGAGGAAAAGCTCTTTCTCTCTCTGGCTTTTCCACAATCTGAGAATGGCTATAATATGAAAATTCTACAGTTATTTTTGCTGAGTATGAAAACATGGAGAAAATATCATATAAAGTTTGTGAGGCAGACAGTAGAAAGAGAGAGAGAGAGAAGTTTTGTGTAGTTGTTGTCGTGGTGGCACGGTGTAAAATACAGCCGTGATTTATGTCAAGTTCCAATACACACACACACACTCTCATACAAAAACTTGGAATGTTGGTTGATATAGCAAAGTCCGGAAATTTAGATTTGGAGGCAACCAGGCAAAAGTCGCCTTCGGTCGCCACCATCCATTCGTGCAAAACCAAACCATGTCACCCAAAAAAAAACATGTTATACTCGTATGATTCATATATGTATAACATTACACAAACTGAGATTAAATGTCCCAAACCAAAAACGCAAGTCCTCCGCGTCTCTCTCTCTAAACTTTATTATATTGTGTTATATAAACCCTTTAAGATAGATCGAAACGAAATCTCTCTCTCTCTCTTCCTATCACTATACATATTTCGTCAGACGAGAGTAATTTCACATACATTGTATGAAGGGGCGTCTACTGATATAGGGGTGGAAAAAATGGATACAGGTTATATGATTTTTTCAATACAAGTTGTCGTATCCTGTGTACATATTTTTGTGTATCTGTATACACAGTACAGTGTCATTTATGAGCCTAGCGTAGGCTTATAAATAGATGACAGGACCATATCTTTTGACTGAGAAAAAAAACACATCTGAGACATAAAGTAGAAAAAAGTAGAGATGAAAATAAAATGCTAGGGCGAAAGTATAAATCTGTCCAAGTTCGAAGTGAAACAAGGATGATAACTATCTAAAGTTGTTCGGGCTATCAAAACGTCAGCCCTTGGTGGAGTCCATTAGGACGGTCCTCAAGGCGCCATGTCACATTGCATATCCTCCTTGATCAAAAAATCTCTCTCTCTCTCTCTCTCTCTGTTCGTTTCAACAGCAACTGTGATTTACACCTCAGTCAATAATTTTCTCCATTTAGTTTATCTTTTATACAACTATTTTTAAAAATACTATATTCTCGAAAAATATAGTCAACAATTAAAAACTTAATTTAAATAGGAGCATAGAGACAAATCTGGGGATTTTGCAAGTGAATTAATAGACAATTAAATCAATTTTAAATAAATAATATTTTTTACAAATATTGTCTTTGGACTATAAACACATCAAAATGTGTCTCCAAATTTCTTTTTTTTGCTAAGAAACAGAAAGAGAGAGAGAGAAAAATAATTCTAGTGGATCAAAGTAAAGAAAAAAAGGGAATCCAAGATGGAATTTATGAGGAGAAAAGAGAAAATTTAAAGGAATAATAAATCCTTTGCCAATGCAAAGCATGGAAGCTTGATATAAAGTTCATAGAATAAATCAGTCAAAAAATTTTCCCAAGCCATGCGCATGGGAGACTAGAGGCAGTTAGAAGCATTGATCGGTGGACCATCTCCAAAACTTGTACTCGTCGTCGTCATGCATACCTATGCATACATGTGACTTCTATACCCGTTCCATGTGTACTAACTTAGAAAGAGCTGTGAAGAGAGAGAAGAGAGAGAAATACAATAGAGAGCTCGGGTTTTTGTTATATAAGGTCTAGTCCTATAAATCCTACCTCTATAATATAGCAAATGCCCAAGACCCCTCGGACTTCTTTACTCGAGGACTAGCCCTAGTCTATCTTGCACATGAAGCTATTATACATCCTGCAAACAGAGTATATTGCCATGCTATATTTTATAGGGAAAAAACCGAGAGAGAACCGAACTATGGGAAAAGCTAACCAGGAGACCTCTTCCTTTTCTTTCTATCTTTCTTACTCTTCCTCCTTTTCTCTCTCTCTCTCTTAGATTCTTCTTCATCGTCTACTTTTTCCGTCTATGGTTTCTATACTCTAGAAAGTTTTTCTTTACTTGAGTATTTTTTTTTGCAAAAAGCACAGAGCAATTTTTTTTCTTCTTTCTCCTCTTCACTTGCGACGCGAAGCATTTCTTTATCCATGATAAAAGAAGTGCTCTCTGTTATATATGTCTTTCAAATATCTCCCGTTTTTTTCTCTCTTTTTCTAAAGGGCCACAGTACGACGTTCCTTTTTGCGACTGTATCTTTTTTTTCTATTCTTTTGGATTTTTTTTGCGTCTCGTGATATATCAGGAGACTTGATATGTACACATAGCCAACACACACATAGGCGAGGGTAGTCTGTCGACAGATAGTAAGTTGTAAAAGAATCTTTCATTTTGATCAGAAAAAAAGGCTGAGAAGGAGGAGGAAGAGACCAAGAGGAACCAAGTCGACCAGCCGAGTCAACTGACTGACGCTAACTTATCAAACTTTCCCTTGGAGCTAAAGTGAAGTAAACCAACTTTCAACTCTTAAGTTACCCGAAAAAGAAAAATGAGACAGTGTATGCATGGATAGTTTATTACGTAAGCTAAACTAAACTAAAACTCACTCCGTCACTAGATACTAGATATTGAGTTCGTCAGGGAGAAAGGCATTTTTTTATATTACATGGAATCCCTTTTTTTGTATCTAAAAAAATTCCCTCTCTCTCTCTCTATAAACTATATTAAAAGGGGGGTACCTTACATCCCTAAATTTGTGCACCATCATTTCTTTAGTTATTAACTTACACTCTGGCATCAAGTTGCAAATATACCTAAAGCATTACATATAGACAGAGAATATTTTCAATATTTCATATTTATTATGACAAAGACAGACTTATAGTTTTTATCCTCATGAATTATAAATTTTATTTCATTTTATTCTTGCAAAATCGCCAAAAAATTCTATCCCTTATTTGTACAAAAAAAATCTCTCCTATTTTATATTATAGACAGTGGCAGTGGCACACTCGATTGGAAAGAGAAAATAATTTGAAATGCAAATTACTTGTGAAGAATATTATTTCCAAGAAAAATGGATTTGTATTTACAAATTAAAACATTTGAAAAATAAGTAATGTCTTAATAATTGCAAGTACAAGTGAGATAAAAAGATGAAGGACGACTTGACTCGCAATGGGAAAAAATGGGGGAGAGTGAAGAGTAGAAAGGAATATAAAATAGAAAAATTAATTAAATGTTGAATTGAGTCATAGAAATCACATAATTTAAATAAAAACAAGCAATGAGGGATTGAACAGGCGGAAACCACGCCGCCCATAAATGGCATAAAAAGGAAGGAACGGCTCAAGTTTTTTGGGAACATCACATTATGATTGTGATGACCATATGTATAAACTTTTAGTGAGGTGGGAAGCACCCCCTGCCTTGCTTCTTCTTCTTTTTTCCCTCTCTGTCAAGAGTTGTTCTAGCCATTCCCTACACTTTTGTGTGTGTGTGTGTGTGTGTGCAAGAACACAAGAATCATACCAATATAAGTCCGCCATTAAGAGCAAAGATCACGTAAAACTCCTATCTTTCTCTTTTTTTCCTCTTCATCCATCCCCAGCCCTTCTGCTTCAACTTTAATTCACCCGGGTGTTTGCCCTTCTAAATCCACAAGTTAGGGAAAATTTCTCGTTGTTATCCTTGAAATCTATGTGTCCACTTGTTTTGTACACGAGCTACATATGGGAGAGACACATACGCAACAAAATCTCTTTTAAAGTTGGGGGAGGGGAATGAAGGAACACACAAGGGCCATCACAACTTATTATACGCTCCGTTATATGCTCTAAGCACTTAATATTTCCATCTTATAACATACAGTTACACCAATATCAGTACTATCATGGAGTTCCCTCTCCAGCCTTTTTTTTCTTCCTGACATCTTCACTTCCGTGTACATATTTGGTGTCATGAGGAATTCTCAATGTTGGGTTGTAGGAACCAAGTCAAGCGTAAATAGAGACTCAAGTGAGAGAGTCTCGAGTATATAAATAAAGCTTTATAATGGTCCTAGATTAAGCTCCTCAAATTTTCAATTTTCTTTTCTACACATACCACAGTCCCTCTCTCTCTCTACAATTTCTGTACAAGTCTAGGACTGGACTCTGGCTTTCAATTTAATTCGTTAATATTTTACTTTATTATGACCGTCTCAAAATTTCAGAAACTTTATTTTTAAAAATATATTTCATGCCAAAAATCTAAGCCATTTTTTTATATAATTAATTGTTACAAAAAAAGGAACAAATTAGAAAATGAACTAAAATTTGAGGGGGGGGGGGGGGAGTTTAATTTAAAGAATTTCTCACGTTGTTCTTTTTTTTCATTTAATTTCTTGAGAACCACACCGCCTTAAACCTATTAGTAAAATTCCCAAGCTTGTGACTCGACTCTCTCTCTCTCTCTTTCTCTCTCTGCGTATAGTAAAAGAGTAGGGAGTAGACTTTGTTATCGATTTTTATTTCTCTTAATCTCTGATTCTCTGTTCTTTATATTACTAAATGTACTAAAGTTTGTATTCTTTTATATGTATAAAAAAATATGTACAACACGTTGTCTACAATGTACACATTAGACACCGCCTAAATTGCTATTCATATGCATGTTCCTATATATAGTCCCATGTTTCTTTTTTTTCAAGATTATGTTTCTCTCTCAAAACATGCAAAAATGAAAATTGTACGAGTCGAAAGTAAATCAACATACGAGTCCAAGTCACGAAAGGTCCACCTCTCCCTCTCAATGTTTATATTTACTGAAGAGAGAGAAAAAAAACAATGTTAATAAGACTACACATTGTATAAGAGTAAAAAAAATAGACTATGTTATTAAATACTCGTTGATATCATTTCCAATTTTGAATGCAAAAGACGTTAGCCCTGGAAATTTTTGACTTTACAATTAAATTACAGTCCAGTCTGAGTCTCTCTCATAAGTCCAGTAGAATTAAATGAAAAAATAACAATAATTCCTATTTCCTTCTATTCAGTCTATACGTTCTTTAGTCTTTACTATATCTGTATGTACATAGTACATACCTAGTATAGTACACAGCAGGCTGGGATAGAGAGAAAGGAAGTGAAAATGCAAAAAAGAGAATTTTTTTCCCTCGTAATCTCTCTCTCTCTTTTTCTCCTAACAAAAACAAAGTTCATTTATTTATCTGTAGCCTCCCTCGTTCAGTTTACGCATGAAGCTCAAGAAAAACTCCCGGTTTATTTTACTTTTAAGGTAGACTTTGTGTGTGTGTATTCTACATCATTTGATTCTCAAACTCCCAAAAACGTGTGTACATGTATTCTCACTGATATAGAAAGAGAGAGAGAGAGAAAGAGAGAGGGGGAGAAAAAGAAGGGAAAGGACTTTTTGGATCGGGTATCATAATTTTTCTGCCGAGGTTAATTACGTAGCTGCCTTACTTTCACTATGATACACACATTGTTATGTACTATAGACAAAAAATGTTATAGAAAAACAAAGTAGAATTGTTCAACTAAGAGAGAGAGAGAGAGAGATAGGGGTAAGGTATATTAGGAAACAAAAACGGACAATTTTGTTAAGATACAGTAATTTACAACTACAGCAAGGATAATATAGTAACTTACTTTTCTAGTTTGTTTCTTAAGTACTTATTTATGTCCTGGCCTAAACAAACTCTTCTCTCTCTCTCTTTTCTATAGTTTCGACTTTTAGCTTCTGTTATTCGTGGCCACTGTGTTTTTTTATGCATATAAATATTATGTTGCAAGGTGAGGGTATCCATGTAAAATGTTTTAAATATCTTATTAGGCAGTTCATATGCGTAAATGCAAACATGTGCTTAATAATGGCGCCTTTGCTGGATTCACAAAATTAAGTGTTTGACCAGGATTTATTGCACTAGTTTTAATTCCAAGAAATGGGGGCTACAGGACGCTACTTTTCCTAATGAACAACCACCCAAAAAAAATTTATATTAGAGAGAGAGAGAGAGAGAAAAGTTGGAATTTTAAAAATAATACTTAATACACTAATATATTTTGGATAACAAAAATTCCTTTTTTTAAAAAAAATAACATGAAACCTAATTTGTATAGTGTATTATGGAAATACATAAATTTGTAAAAAAGCTATTTATATCCAGTAATTAAATTTGGTAATTTATTTTTGTCTTTTTTCTTTGGTTTTCCAGAATTTCTCCATCTTGGAGCTGGTCTATGAATGTTGAATTGATGGACGAATGAAAAAAAGTTTGGAATTTGATTCCCTCAGCCTTTTTGCCCAAGCACGCAAAGGCACATTGACACGACTATTTTTTGAAAGGGAAAAAAGATGGGGAGGAGGGGGGCAAGAAAGACAATGGGGAAAGGACTATACAGGGAAGAAAAAGGAGCTTAAATCAGATGGCTGAGACTGATTCAAGACTTGTATTCTTTTGAGTGCTAATCCTTGGCCGGTCTCTGTGTGGGTCCTGTTCTTAGCCTTTAAAATTATGGAAGGAGCAAAGAAGTTGTTCTCTGAATAGAAGTTTTTGGGCAGGAAATGCATCCTTTGCAAGTTGATGGGGACTCAATGAAAAATGGCCTGGAGAAGAGGAAGAATATCTAGAGAATAAGACGCCCACGTCTCCTCGCATGCATACCAAGTAGATAAGGTTCCTTTCATCCTTTCCCTATTGCAATTTAAATTACAATTTCAGTTCTACATACTAAAACTCACTTCCTATCTTCTTTGACTGTCTCTTTTGTAACAAAGTAGTGTGGCCCGAATTCGGTTGGCTATATTTCACACAAGAATGAAATGCGATTTTAATTTGGAATCTCCAATTTATCTGCGCAGGTGACACTCTCCCCCCCCCCCCCCCAGTCTCCCCCAGTCTGAATTGAACAAGAAAATCTATGGGAGCCAATGCAGGGCAACGGCGGAACAAAGGCTAATTTATAGAGTTGGTCCTTGGCAAAATATATGAGATTTTACGACTATTTAACTTTTGTTACCAAACTATCAACTTTGATTAAAATTTTCACTGTGTAAAATGCCAAAAAAAATTGTGTGTTTTTTAACTTGTTCATTTCCCTTTTCTTTTTTATACTAAAAATGTATTTTAACATTATTTACAGTGTGAGAATAATTTTTAAATATTTTTCTGTTGTTTTAAATATACTCCATAAATGAAATATCATTACTTTGAAAAGAATAACTAATTGTGATTTTAAAATTCAATCAAATATTGTCAATATAAATTAAATTATACTTTTTTTAGTTAAATTACTAAACTTTAAATATTTTACAATGAAAATACCGGCAAATATGAATTAAAAACGTGTCCACAATTATATTAAACGTGTATAATATTTATCCATAAAGTTAAAATGAATTTAAAATAAATTGTTACCTTGTCTGATACATATCACGAATATTTACCGCCAGTCCTCAAACGAAAAACTATGAATTCTTTGTAAAAATTCAATTATAACAAGACTAATTCACATTAAATTAATACACAAACACAATTTCCTGTACTAAAAAACAGTTAAATTTAATACTAAACAATGGATCACAATTTGACGAATCTTTTTAACATAAAAAATGTGTAAATTTAGCACCAAAAAAAAGAAATTTTTAAGGTGGCTGCCAAAAAAGTTGATGATGTAAGAAAAAACATGATGGCGGCCAAAAATAGGGGAACTCCCTTTGCCTCCTCTATTTTTACACACGTAGGGATCATCATGTAAAGGGCCTGGCTAAAGTAGGGTTTCCAATAGCAAAGAAGGGATTGTGGGTGACTTAAAAAGGGATACATATCAAGTCTCTCCATTCTTAGAACTTTTATGTAGGATTGTAGGGTCTCTCTCCTCTACTATTACAACTACTATACACGTCATAGGTATCATAAAGGACTAGCTACCTCAAGGGTCTCTCCTTTGAGGTCATAACAGTTTTTTATATATAGCATTTTAAGTGTACATCCCTCAGAATAGCTTAACGGTAAGTACTCTTTTTTTTACCCCATCATGACAATGGGTCAAGTTCAAGTGGGAGCAGCCGAAAAGTTTTCCAGAAAAAGATGCAGTTATCAAATCATCCTGTTAAAAGTTATGCAATTCCAAAACAAGAGCAAAACCTTTGAAGGACAGTTTGAAGGGTCGTCGTGTCGTAAACAACGGCAGTCTCTTTTTTAAAGTATCAAGCTGGTTTCCCTTTTTTTAAAAAAGTTTGTTGCATTGCATTTTATGTAGAGAGAGAGAAGGGTCGAGACCTTTATATAATACTTTTTGTTTCTTTTTATTGTAGGCTGACCGGTCTATTGTGAGACGCACGTCGAATGTTGGGAAATGTCCAAAAATAAAAAACTGTAAAGTTAACTGTACCCTTCTGTTGTATAAAACAGAATCATAAAAAACTAGGTAAGTTTTTTTGAGAGCTAAAATAAGAAATTCTTCTTTTTTATTATTTCTTACAGAGACGGAGAGAGAGAGAGAAGAAACCTTTTTTTTTCTTAAAAAAGCACAGGATATGCCAGGGTACTAAAAATGGACAACTGTGGGGGAGATGAAGAATTATAAAATGATGGAATGGTGGTGGTAATGGTGTTGAAGATTGTAAAATAAAATGAGAGCAATAAATGATCAACACCCTTTACACATTTATTAGGTCACTCTTTTTTTCCCTTGTCCATCCCTGTCAACTTTTCAAGACTGTCACTGTCAGTTTAAATTATTTCCAGTGTCAGAGAACATCTCCTCCATTTTAATTCTTTTTTTCTATTTTCAAAATTATTTTAAATCTTTACAATTATTATTACCATTTAAATTATTCTCACCTACCTGTGTTTTGTGTGTTGTTTAAATTCGTGATTTAATTTATTTAATATTTACATTTGTGTGATTAATTATCTACATAAAATATTATTATTGTGTGATATCTATAATTTATTCAAAATTTATTTTATTGTTTAAAAAAATATATTAAAAGGATCCCCACAATACAAGAAATTCTAGTGTGTTTTTTTGAAGAGAAAACAATAATTGGATCGAAATTTGAAAGGTAAGAATTTGACAGCCATAATACATTTCGTACATTTCTATTCTCTTTCCCAAGATTTACTTCTCTGAGCTAATGGTGGTGTTATAATATTTCGAGAGAGAGAGAGAGAAAGACAGAAAAAGAATAAAATAGGAACAAATAAAATAGGAACAAATAAAATGTAGGAGTATTTCCATTTTAGTAAGTTGCCTATATATATATATATATATTTATCTGTATAAGTGTAGTGGGGGGTGAAAGAGGGAACTTCTGCCAGGGTTGCAAATACGGTAAACTATGAGCATGGAAGATTTAAACTGTCGGATTTTTCTTCCCCGCATCTTATGTACTGTGTGAAAGCCACGAATAAAAGGCATAAATTCATATTTCCACCTCTCAACTTGTCATGCAATTAATCATAATTTGAGACTTGTACTTTTTCAAAAAAAAGAGAAGGGAGAGAGAGAAAAAAAAGAAGGAGCAAAAGAGAAGAAGAAAGAAAAAGAGGTTCGTGCATACCAAATTACTTGACTTAAGAACGGTCTGTTTTATACCACACAACTCTTCTTCTTTTTTTTATAAAGTTATGGAATGTATGTAGTCTTTCTCTCTCTCTCTGTGTGTATATGTGAATTTAGTAAAAGTGCAATATATCCAGATATAAGCAGGCAGACGTTATTCAATATGAGAGAAAGAGAGAGAGAGAGAGAGAGAGAGAGAGAGAGAGAGAGAGAGAATAGGCGAGGATAATGAAGGACTCTTAGTCAACCAAAAGCGGTAGGCTTAGAAGTTGGTTCGTTCTGTATAGTATAAAGTATAAAACTAGTACTAGTCATGGTGGTGGTTGGTTTTTGGTAGTAAAAGGAGAAAATAATATCGACCAGTCGTAAATTTTCCTAGCTTCTACAATCTAGAATATATAGAGAGATCCGATTTGGTTTTTGGCTTTTCCTTGGCATGAGGAAATTTAGCATCAAATTAGCAAAACAAAAGCCTTCCAAGTCAAGAAGCTGGGGATGGAGATAAATCAAGCGTTATCAAGTAGCTCCATAACGACTTGTGACATTTCCAATTTTCCTGTGAATTCATGAGAATTTCAGTATCAATCTAAATTTTCTTCTCTTTTCCTTCCTCCTCCTCCTTCTCCTCTGTCTCTTTTCTGACTCCCAAAAGCAAAGAGAGTGTAGAGGACCCACTGAGTGTGTGTGTGTGTGTGTATGGTCGCCTCACTGCTTTTTCCCTTATTCTTCTTCTTCCCATTAAGCCACCAAAAACTAAAAGAAGATAGTACTGTACCGCCACTCTCTCTCTAGCTCCATGTTTATAGAGACTTCTTTGTATTCTAAGCAGAGGACTGCTTGGAAACCCCGTGCCTTTCCAAGTTGAATAAATCTGCTGCAAATCTTACATGCATGCGACTTACGTACCATGTGCACCTCGTCGTAGTCCACGATCTTGATCTCATTTCTAAATCTAAGACCATGCCAGCAAAAGTCCACCCTCCCCCCTCTTTTTTAGCTTTTTCATATATTTTTTCTCTCTCTTTCTCCCTTTTAACTCCTTTGAGGTTCCCTCGAACGTGTAATATGTTTCTTCATAATATGTCATGTGTGTTGGCTGATTTATGACAAGTGAAGTGGCAGAGCATTTTCTTTTCTGTGAGGACTCCAAAATGGGTGATTTGACACGCTCCCTCTCCTTGCTATCCTCCCCCTTATATTTTTATTCCCTTTATTTCTAATATTCCTCTCAAATGTAGAGTGTAAATTTTAACCCCCTCCTCTAGAGTTGTACAGTTATTTTTAGTAGTTTTTTAAAACAAGCTTTTTGTTAAATAATTTTTTTTTGAATTTAAAATCAATTAAATTTTATTTTATCTATATTCAAGTACTTGAAGTATTTCTACCTCCGTGAAAAATATTTATAAATGGCAGGAATAAAGAAATGGTTAAAAATCCATTTAAATTTAAATGGGGGTTATTTACATGCCATTTTAATTTAAAGTGACTCTCAAAATAAAACTAATTGCCCGTATCTCTCATGTATTAAGATTATGTACGGGTATCCGTATCAAATTTCATGAAAGGTAAATTCTAAAAGTTTAGTTCTAAGATTAGGAGAGGAAGAAGATTGATGACGCAAAATGGGGATTTTAAAAAGAACAAACAAACTAGTTAAAAAAATTGTTAATTTCCTATTTCGTCTCTCTTTGACTTGTATAAATAAACAGACAATTTATACGGAAATGGAGAAAGAGAGAGAATCATTATTAAAGTCTAAATTACGTGTTAAATGAATGACGTTGGTTTCTAACATAAAAGGCATCATCAACATTCCCAAATGCACAGCAGGTATTATTTAGCCCAGAGGTGAAAAATCTTTATACATAAAAATAATGCATGGATATAGAGACATAAGATGGAAAAATACACGCGACAGACTTTTTAGAAGGGAGAGAGAGAGAGAGAGAGAGAAGAAAAATATATAACAAAAATGCTATAACAACTTTTTTTGAATGCACTTTTTTTAACCAACTTGTTTTCGTCGTTTCTTACTCACATTAATTCCTCCAAAGTTTACAAGGGGAGGAGGTAGGTACTTGGACTGTAATGGAGAATGCATGCATAATGTAGAATGCAGAGTTTTGAGAGAGAGAGAGAGAGAGAGAGTGAGATGAACAACAAGTTATCTTTTGAGAGTTAAGTCTCATTGGTCAAGGAAAACCTACACAAGAGAATCAAGCCAGATGAAAGGTTTGACTTTGACTTGTTCACCACCAAATAAATTTTTTCCCTCTCTCTCTCTCTCTCTCTTGTGTATTTCGCATTGAGATTGAGACTGTACATAATAAAATCTTGTCCCTAGTCCTGTTCTCTGTAGTCCCTATAAAAATTTGTATAGCTTCTCAACCACCTAGGCTCAGGACAGTGTCTATCTGTATTTGTAGTGTGTTGAGTATTGAGTTGAGACTCTTCCATGTTTTTCGTATGTGGGAGCAAAGAAGCAAAAAAACCTTCAAAAGAGAGAAGCTTGAGTTTGGAATGGAGAGACAAAAAATAATTTTTTTTCCTCCTACTTTAATGCAAGCTTTTTGGTACATGGCATTTTTGGTTTGGAGTAAATGAGAAACAGAGTCACAATCACCTACCAACCCCATTATTATAAAAAAGACGCTCATCCACTACTCCCCTGGTCTCCTTCATCTTTTTTTTGTACTTGTTACTTTAACTTTAGTTTAGACAATCTTTTTTACCCTGATGTGGTCACCAGTCACTACTCTCCTAATGTAGTCACACTCACTCTCTCTGTATAGTCTCAACTTTCAAGTCTATTTGTGCATGGAGAGTGGAAAACATGGGGAAAAAACTTGCTTGGAGAGAGAGAGAGAGAGAGATGGATTAAGTTGTATGTAGTGTTACGTGTAGTATAATGAGATGAAAAATATAGTCCAAAAACTATGTAAAATTATATATTCTCTAATGTCGACTCTGCGGGTGGAAGCAAAAGTTGTCTTTTCAACTTATCCTTAATGTAACCATTTTTTTTATGCACAACTAAATATGTAATGATGCTCTTCAAAACTTGTGAGGTACAACAGGGAGAGAATTATTTACCAGTTTTATACATGGCTAGATAATTTAAATATAATTCCAAGTAATATTAATAATTATTTTTTGATAATTTTATTTTAATTAATTTATTAATTTAAAATATTATTTTTTTCTGTGATAGACTAATCTAAATTGAAAATATTTTTTTATTGAAAAAATAAATTATGGACAATTTACAGGAAAGATGTCACATTTTATGCAAATAAAATTAAACAAAGAATTTATGGCATGTCCACAAAAGGAATTTTTAAAAAAAATTCTTTTTTAGAGTCTCATCCCCAATCTTTTCCCTACATTAGTTAATTGTAGTAAAAAGAATGTATAGATAGCCAAAGAAAAAAAACAGATTCCCCTGATCCAACCTACAGCCGCCTACAAGAGATGAAGCTCCATATAAATAATTTTTTTATTGTGGATCATTGAGCCCTCAAGGAAATCATTTATTGAAAAAATATGAATAAATTGTCATGCGGCTGTCTATAAAAGTGAAACTAATGAAGCCGGAATCTAGCCGGTAGGTCTTGTCCAAAAATTCCCCTATACATTGAATTACACTCCAAAATATAAAAAAAAAACTTTCATTATCATCATCCTTCAAACATTATTATTGATCATGACGAATAATAAACTAAAGAATAATAGACTCAAAAATTTTTTTCTCTACACAATTTTCAGCAAGCTCCTTTTCTTAAAGATGTAATAATATTTTATACATGAAAAATATATTTTTAAACACAACAACATGTACATATATATATATAGAGTAAAAAAAATGGAAAATGTCCACAGGGCATTTCCATACACTCAAGTTAAGTAACTTGGGCCTATCCGTACAGAAAAATAGTAGAAGAAGAAGAAAAAAAAAACTTGATGGAAACGTCCCACTTGCACTTTGTTTTACCCTCTTGGAACATGCCAAGGCAGAATGAGAATGAGCAATAGCAAAAATTGATGGAAGCCATTAGCTCATATGCCTAGTGGAAATAACAGGTTGACTAAATAACTTAATTTCTTTTTTTTATACTTCTTTCGTTTTTCTTTTGTTTTTTTTGCTCCTCTTCTCGTCTACCTATAGCTCTCTCTCTAACCGCATCAAAGGATTCTCATGATAGTGAGTTCCAAAACTGCTTGTCGACTTTTGCCTTGAATTCGTCTAGTGCACTGCGAATCGAATTATTAAAATTATACAATTCGCAGCATTATCCCTACAATGTACTACATAGTACGTAGGTTACATATGTACAATGTATCCAGGTAGATATAAATCATGAAGGGGATTCCTCATAAACTATAGACCAAGAAGAATTTGACGAGAGAGAAGAAAAAAAATTGTTTTTTTTCTTCTCTCTATTCGGAAGCTATATAACATTCTAGTCTATATGAATTACACATCACATAATGTGTATGATGATATATAGCCTTGGCTATAGTTGACGTACCGGGATAAATATTCCGATTAAAAAGTTAGAAGCTTTGCAGAATACGAAATGTAATAATTCCTACAAAAGCAAATCAAAGAGGGCATGTCAAGTAATTCAAATGCAGTAAACCTGTCTTGTTTAAAAATTAGAACTTTATCTATTCCATGATTATATTCAACCCCCCTCCTCCCCAATGTACAATGTAGTTGTACAAAATTTTGGGAGATATATAGATATGTACCTCTCTGTAGTACAAGTCTAGACATGCATCCGTCATTAGAATGATGATGGGCAGGCGTTTTTGATGAAATTATGTACGGGCAGTTTTCTTTTGGAGGCAAATAGCAGAAAATTTTTATATGTACTTTGGTCTGGAATGACTACATGGCCCAATGGTTCCTTTGATTATGCCCTCCCTTTTGTACAAAAGTTATATGCCAAAGGTAGATTGATCAAAAGCACGCATCGACCTCATCGGTTTCGTGTCTATAGTTTTTATATATATTTTCTTATATATCTAGCAATCAGCCATGAGCAAAAGATTGAAACGTGTGTGATTATTTCATTGGTAGTTTTTGCGATTTTATTTCTTCATCGTGTTCCTAAGTATGTATTATTTTAATTATTGACATTGTCTACACACCGACAATATAATTCAAAAGTGTCAATTAGCCAATTTTTACATAAAAAAATATACACTGGGCTCAACTTCAACACAACAAGAAAAGCGCAAATCAAAAGAGAGAGAGAAGGATGATTTAAAAGTTTATCTTATTTATATTAAATTGTACAGGTGAGAGAGGAATTATCATCCTCTTTTTTAAATTTTTTCTCATGATATTTCTTCATATTTATATTCCTTTCGTGTACATATTCAAACGGAGAGAGAGAGAGAGAAAAATAACGAGAATAATTTATATTATATTATTATACTCCTCCTCTCCCTCCTCTCCATTTCTTTTGTGGAGATTGAAGAGGATAAAAATCTAGATGGATTAGATGGAGTTTTCTACAATTATCTGGATTTTTAGTAATTATTATTATATGTCAAAACCCATTATCTTATATTATATGTACATATGTACACACATATTACAATAGACAAAAAATTATTTCAACTACACACGCCAAAAAAATAGTAAATTTTTTTTAAAGTGTACAATGTGAATAAAACTATGGAGAATGACCAGTTGAGATTATTTTTTTTGTGTGTTCCATTCCATGATAATAATTTTTTTTGTGTCTGTATTGTGTGTTGCGGGAAACAACTAACATGTGTAATTTTATGACTATATCAAATGATGGAAAAAAATTATTGTAAAATCAGCCAAGGATAAAAATGATATAATTAGGAGGATAAAAAGTATAATGAGAAGTTTTGTATACAAAATGAAAAACTATACCCATTTTTTTCTCTCCTCCTCTCCTTGTCTAAAGACTACTTTACTTTGTATCTCTTTTTTGCTCCTTTTTTTCAAAAGGTGGTTTCAAAGGATAGCAAAGTGCTATTGAAAGCAAGTGCTAGGGGATTTTGTGGCTAGATTAAAGGAAGAAAAAAAGAGCCTGGGGCAAGGGAAACCAGGACTGGCTTTTAATAAGCTATGGACCTTTTTTTATAATTTAATTAGTATTTTTACGACTCTACGAACGAGTTTAAGCTCAAGTTTCTCACTTAATAACATTTATAGTAATCGTAAACGTGGGCTAGGCAATAGCATCAAATGCAATTCATTCATTCCGCAATAAAAGTAAAAGTGAAGAGGCTCCACATTTTCATGGGGTAAACTTAAACGTAAACTAAACAGAGAAGTTTCTCTCTCTCTACCTTGTGCACACATACAAGTCACAAGATATATAATCCTCTCACTAGTCTATTGCAAAAATCTCTTTTTCTATTAAATTGGCACCCTCCTTCTACAAACCTCCTTCATTCCATTACCATTAACGGCTAACATTAACATTACTATTATACTTTGTCTTTTTACTTTTAGTTTCAACTAGAAAAAAAATTGTCTCCGTTTTTGTAACTAGAGTCTTCTTTTTTTTAATATTATGACTTTCAATAATTATCAATTATCAATCCGTCCATCAATTTTTTTTCACTCTCTTCTTTACAAAATGATCATCTTTATTTTTAGAGACTGTTTTCATGTATCTAATTTCTTTTTTGTGAGGAATGTACACACAGTAAAATATTTTGTTATTGTGTTTCTTGTTTATTTTATTTAATTGAGTCGTATAAAATAGACTGAGTCGTCAACAAAAATTTTTTGTCGGGTTGCAGAGAGAGACAAATACCACAGAAATAGCTTGAGACGATCTTGGCATAGGAGAGGGGGAAAGGAACAAAATAAGCTTTTTGTCAGTGACTCCGCTTGGAGCGTGGAAGACCTGCCTAAGCTAAGATTTTAGTGTAGGAAAACTCTCAAAGGTGGCCACCATCGACACTGCCAAATTTCTATGGTGTGGGTCCACATTTAGGCACTGGCGAACCGAGAGACAAACTACCCGCAGCATTTATATGGGGGTTCCCGGGGAAATCTAGGAGCAGTTTAGTCCCTCACTAACTTTGAGGAAAGAACCATTTCCCACTCTTAGAATGAGACTCTTCATCTCATGAATGAGAGAGAGAGGAAAAGCTGGTGAAAGGCTTCAAGAGATATGAAATATTTTTATTTTATTATTTCTCTCAACGAAACCAACACAAAACTTTAATCTCTGTACCCCATGACACGCACTCTTTTTGAACAAGTGTGTAAACAACAATCTCAAAACGAGAAAAACTTTCTCTTTTCATTTTTGTATAGACAATTATTTTATTTTTTTCATTTTCTTTTCTTCAACTCTACAATAAAGAAGAATAAGAATTATTTAAGTGAGAAACTAAAATAAGGAGACAAGAGCAACAAGACAAGTCGAATAAAATAAATAGCATTATTTTTTTTTGAAAGAAAATATATGACAAAATATATTTATGATTTTCCTGAAAAAAAAACTTTTTTTTCTATTAGTTGGAGACAGGTGTAAATAGATAGGGATTTTCTCACAATAAAACCTCGTAAGAACTACAAGTTTCTCTCAAAGGAAAATATTCTTATCTAACGGATACCTGGTTTCTCGACAAGAATGACTAACTAACACGCACCCCTCCCCCTCCTGAGCCCCTTCCATCTGAAAACTCAACTTTGCCAACACAAATATCCTGCTTAGAGTCTCGTATCCCCCTCTCCCATACAAAGTCCGCCTTAACTACTTTCTCCCATTTAGAGATGCTTATATAATGTCATGGGATCCTTTTTTTTCATGTGTATCCCCACACACATGATACGATACCCGGGTTTCTTAGACCTTTATAGTTTGTTCTAGTTGAAAAGTGTCAGAATTTCCTTTTTAGTTTCCGTCCCTTCTTCATATGTACATGGTTTATTTACTCTTCTTACATATGTACATAATTTGTGATTAAATGGAAAGAAAACAAATAAATTTTGACTATACTCATTTTTTATACAGTTAATTTATTTCCGATTATCGAATTATCCTTGGGATAATTTTTTTGGGGGATATTTAGCATGAAAAAATTTGATGAATTTATTTTTTAAAATAAAAGCTCACTATTTACTCTCTACTTAATTAATGAAAGTGAAAGGTATGGTAATAATTAATGTAATTAAAAATTTATGAACATGTAGAAAAAAATAAATATGTGGAGATACTCACACAGAGAGAGAGAAAATTTGGAAAATAAAAACATGATTATCACTTAAGATATTACACCAGTGAAAATATTCCCAAGGGGAACACTTTCAAGAGCCCGAGAAAAGCTTTGGACTTGGGGAGAGACTGTTCTGTTTTTGGTTTGTGTGTGGTGTCTACATGGAGTTTTATATGAAAGACTAGACTAGAGAGAATGTGGGATGGTCTCTCATTGTGTGTCTTGCCTGTCGCAATGTAAAAGTTATACAGGATGAGAGTAATGTGTGGAGACTAGTCAGTTTGTGTTATAGCCCAGAAAAAAGAAGGAAAGTCGCATTTCAAGATGGGTTTTTCCTCCTTTGCCCAGAAACAACAGGATTTACTTGCTTCGACGGTATTTATCATAATTTAGGCATTAGTCCGACACATTCAATTCCCAGTTGGGAAGAATTCGTCTTCTTTTAGAGCTTCTGAACGAATTCTTTATACTCTGACCGTCTTTCTACATTTCCACCTGGTCTACTCTCTCTCTCTCTTGTCCATACAATTCATTAGTCTACCATAATAATTTTCTACTGGATGTACAGATGACTTGATGCTTTTTGGAATTTTATTTGGTCACTAATTATTTTTATAGCCTATAATATTTAACATTAACAAATAAAACATGCAGGGTTGGAATAATACATCACAACATATTAAACTCTTATTTATTACTCTCCATTTTGAGACAAGAACCTCCAAAATATATATTCCAGCTGCAATGTATTGACCATTTTGTATTTTGTCTCAAGTGTAAGGGAGAATAAAAGCAATGAAAATATCACTTTTATGTATTTACACTGACAATCTGGATGATGAGCTTTCCCTCTCTCTTAGAAAAAGAGAGAGAGATCGACTCCATTGGAATTAACTGGCCACTAAAATAATGTATTTATGCAAAAGGTGATGTTGTGAGTCATGGGACTCGCATCAAAATCATTGTCGGGTCGCCTTTAAGTACGTCGTCAAGATTCAAATGGCTTCTTGAGTCCTTCCACGTCCACACGGTTCACCGATTTCCTCACATTAACTTATTGCCCTCCACATCTTCCCCTCCCCTCCCTCTACATATACTCCATTACATATCTAATACATTGTCTTTTACTTCTATTGTTTTACTGACGGACATTCTCTTCCTTTTGTAAATACACACAAAATTAAAATCTCAATAAATTCTCCCCTCTCATATTATTATGCTAAAATAATGGCACCTGCTAGCTGATTAAAATTAGTCCCATCAGTTGAAGACTTTTGGGCACAAATTCTTTAAGAAAAAAAATCTTTTTATGACTATTTTCATCTCCCCCTCTTGTTAGCTTTATTTGTAAATAAAAACTTTAGGGAAAATTCATGTACTGTGACTTTTTGTCTCTTTTTCAGAGGAAGGGAGAAAAGATCAACAGACATAAGAAATTGTCTAAGTTTATTGCATGCAAGCAAATGACCAAGATCTCATCTTCCCTACCTATGTGTAGTGCATAAAGATAATGTGCAGAATAAAAATAACGATAAAGCATATTTTGATCAGGGCGCTATAAATGACGGGTTGAAAATGATATATCAGATGACTTTAATGGCTTTTTTTTGTCTCTTTCAATGTAATGCAAAACTTTTGGGTGCATGGCATAAATATTAGCCAAAACAAAAAAAATCAATTTAAATCTCTACAATAAAATTATTATAATAATAGTAAATTTATTAATAAATAGAAAGAGAGACATCCTTGATTTCTTGTCCAGATGATGCTAATTAAAATTTAAGTCCCTCTGTACTGTCATAGTTTGTTGCATGAGGATGACAAGAAATTGTGGCCAATTTTGTGCACTTAATTTTGATGAATGATTCAACTCATTTATCAAAGCCAAGAGAAAAGTGTATAAAATACAAAACCAAATTTTGGGCCATCAAATAAATTGCAATATGCAAGAAGAAAGATGAAAATATGCAGATTGAGGTGTAAGGAAAAAAATTTTTGAATTTGTCTCAAGTAAAATAATTCAAGTGTGAGAAGTCTCTTGTGTATTGTAGTCATTCCACATGATATTATTTTTTGTGAATAAAAAAAAAGAAATCTTTAATCTCAATAGCTCTTTATGTATTTTTGGGTAGTCCTTGAATAGATGACAAGATTTTTGGATGGTGTATTATAGTGAAGAAAACTGTAAAGTGTCCAAAGTATTTATCTTAAAAAAAGAAACTCGGACTTATCCCCATACACACTTGTACAAGTTTTTTTTTCTTAGATTGTTGGCCTAATAGTAAAGGAGGCACCAGTTTCCCGGAGCAAGTAGTCGAAGAATCCCATTTCCGGGTAAAATTCAAAAAACTTGTTCATACTCCATCCATCCGTGGAGCATATATGCCATTTCATCCTTTACACACAAATGCCGTATTGCTAACATGTGTATTTTTTATGTGACATTCTCGCTCTCACATTTTTTGATTTATTGACTGCCCATTCTTTTCCAGATATTATTGCTCTCTGTGTTCTTAACGAGGTACATGGCTCTCTATGCAATCAATGTACAAAAATGGTATAGAAATACATGTAACTTGCATACATTCCTTCCCCTAGACAATTCTCCAGTTTCTTTCATCTATTCAACTATCCCCATCAAAAAATTTATCCAACTTGGGTTACAGTCGAGCCGTTTTCTTGTGACCTCTCCTCCATAGATTTCTTTTGATCTGTATCAATAACTTTTATGAAATATTTTTCTATTTTTTCCTCTAAATCTCTATTCACTAGAGGTGACTTAATTATATCATCAAGCAATTCTAATATTTTTATACAATTTCCTATTTCCATTTCCATTTACCTGGAGACCCGAGGTCAATAATTGTCAAGGACGTTTCTCCAAAATTATTTTTTACTCTTTTGTGGTGTACAATGTATGTTTTTAACAGAACAGAAAATTTATTTCTTTGAGTCAAGTATTTATTTTCTCATTTCAGAAGAATGGCTATACAAAAAAATTGTCGATTTGGGCCATAGATTATTTTTGTGATAAATGTATTCTTTTCCAAAAAAACATTTTTTTTATTTCCTTTAATAATTACAATAGCAAACTTGACATTTGGAGTAAACTACAGACATTTATAAAATAATAAGAGGGATGCCACTAAAAAATAGACTAGTTTCATTGAATTATTTCTATCATTGTTCTGAAAAAAATATTTTATACACTAAAAATGAATGTGATCATCTTACCCGCATTTTATCCCCCATATCAAATAAAACATTATAATGCATATTCCACTACAAAGAATGGTTGCTGGATTGTAAGTGAGCATAAAAAAGTATGTATACAGATATATAATCTGACTCTCTTGTAGTGTACAAAACTATGGTAATGGCTATGTATCAAGGTTATCAAAATCCCCCCCCCCTCCTCTCTTTCCCTTTTTTCTTGTTATAAAAAGTCAAACTTGTATGTTGTGATTCGTTGGAAAATAATATATGCAATATGATCTGTACCCTTTATTTTTCTTGTTTTTCTTGCACACAACAGTTGTGACTATTGTCAAAATAAAAAAAATGTACAATGAGACACTCACAACAAGTGGAGACAAATCAGCCAAAATATCTGAGAGAGAGAGAAATTCTCTACAATTTGTATATCTTTTTTTTTGTAAAAAAAATAAATAAATCTCCCAAACTAACGGGGTACACAACTAACCAAATGATAGTAGACAGACAATGGACATGTAGGTCAACCAATGTCACTTTAAAGAAGTTTTTCTACATTAAACTTGTAGTTAATGCGACAAGAAGAGAGAGAGAGAGGAAAGAATATGTCAAATATTTATGTGATGGAGTATATTAAAGATGCCGGATTTACCAAATAGGAAAATACACAAAACACACACGTCACATGAAACTCATCCCCCCCCCTTCTCATACATTGTACATCGTACAAGCCAGCCAGCCTTTTTACAACCCACATCTTTTATGTATATAATCTCTACAAAATTCTTTCCTTCTTTTTTTGACTGTGTAACTTGAGTAATAATTTAATTTCAGGGCAACCACCTTTTATTTTTTTTATTCATCCAACAAGTCCGACATCAATAATCTTGATAATGAATTTTCTCTCTTTTTCTTTTACAAATTGAAAAAAATATTAAATTATAATTATTTTGTCTCAATTTTTTGCATGTATTCTAATCCTAGAAATGGACAAAAAAAATTAGCTCAAAATTTGGTAATGGTAATACTCTTCATCGATATTAAATTGAATTAAATATCCAGATGATTTGGTGTTAATTTAATAGCAAAGATTTACCCTCCAACTTTTAGAGACCTTGCAATTAGTCTATATGGGATATACATATGGGGAGGGGGGTATATGAGAGAGAGAGAGAGTGCAATACATGTCATCTGAAGTCAAACTGCAGTTTATGAACGTGTTCAAGCGACCATATAAATAGATGGATGCATATCTATATGTATATGTGTGTCCATGTTCATACACATTTGCATTAGACACGCTACATTGACCCATTAAAGATTATGTCGTCTCTTGGAGTTGACTAGTAAAGCTAGACGCATTAATACATTCTTATTATTATCACGAGACCATCTCTGTCCCTATTATAAATTTCCCTTGCTTCCTTCAAAATCGGGGAAAAGAAAAACGGGTGAGAGAGAGAGAGAAGAAGCCGAACCGAGAAATAGATGCAGGGACCTTTTTACTTATTGTAAAATCTCAATGGAATGGCTATACATCTTGGGAGAAACAAGTACCGGAGAGAGAATAAAACACAAAAAAAGAACAAGAATCACAATTCACTCTGTCCACATTGTAAAATATAATATCAACCATGAATTTATTCATATAAATATCTCGACATGAGTTGCATTCTATTGCATCCTCTCTCTTCTTCCTCAGATTTTTCTTTAAAACAGACTGTTAGCTATTGCAGACATTTTTTACTTGCTGTTTCTTCCTTTTTTTACATGTACAAAAAAAAGTCTGCACGCTACATTGACTAGACATGTACATAATATTGTCTTATAAACGGTTATGCAATATTCAACATTCTAAAATAAAATCCCCCTTTTGTCTATATTGTACACTTCTCTATATCCCTATATTTGGACACCCCCCTCCTATATTGTCCGCCTGCAGGAATAAGAATGGAAAATTGATATATATATAGCTATGGTTTTCATGCGTACCTTCCAAAACACATACATACATATATATCAATGTACAGTGTATAATATATATTGAGCACATTTGCCACAATTTCAGTCCGATTTTGTTTTTTTTGTGAAAACACGATCCATGTTATTTCTTGCCCTCAACCCCTTGTAAGTTCAAGGAACTAAAAAAGATCTATCCCCTCATATAAAAATATAGGTAAAAATACAGGTACGAGAGATGAAACAACTGTGACTACAGTCTACAGATAAATCCCCCTCCCCCCCTCTCTCCACAAAAAATGATTCCCATTATGACCGATGGGCATCTAATCTGATGATAAAGTTAAATATGAGAAAAAATAAGAAATTCTTTAGCCTATAATAAAAAAAACATTTATATATAATATAAATACCATTGAGTAATATTTTGTAATTGAATTTCTTCTCTCCCTCTGTCTTATTCTATTTAGAAAATAGAATCTGTTTTTTTCTTGTGTATCACATGTCTCACAAAAACACAAAGACGTATCTATTACAAAAAAAGATAGCTAAATTTGATGATGGAGCTTCCTCCATTAGGGATATAAAAATTAATCGAAATTGCTACAACGTAGATAAATCCAAGAAAATGATTGACATGATGAAAAGCACTAGAAAACATTAATCTCAGTTATTTTGATCAAAAACAAAAAATATTGGTATAGGCCAAAATCTTCAGGAAAAAAAGGAATTTAATTTAATAAAAATTCCCAAATAGATATACTTGCCCTACCTCATACAAAAAAAATAGTTTTAAAAAGGTGAGTCAAGATAAACAAAAAAAAATACAAGGGGCACGTGTTTTTCAAGTTTGTACATATGAGTGTGGATCCAAATTTATATTGGTATCATAACATGTATAATATGAGCAATGTGGTACGGTTTATGACCCTTTTAACGACCAGGCGGTACCTCCGTACATAGAAAATAAATATGTACACCCACAGGGGGAGAGGTTTATATAGAACAAGAAAAAGTTGACTGGAGACCGTTTTCATGCGAAATGCATCCAAACTTACTCGTACTACTACAACAGTACGGTAAGGTTCTTAGTTGGTTGTAAACAAAATAGATTTAGTTTTTTTTTCTCTATCAAAATCAAGGAGACGTAGGATAGGGAGGATAGGGCTATAAAATGTTCATGTGTGTGAATTGACTGGTTGGAGAGAGAGAGTATGTAAACTGTAAAGACATAAAATAAATGCAACTGTAATTGTATACACGTACACAATACAATGAACAAGAGAGGGAAATGAAGGCAAGGTCAGTCAAGGCTGCTCTTACTCTTTTGTGTGTATAAAGAGAGGTGGTACACATAGAGACAACACACACACACATGATTGTATACATAAGCATGTCATAACAATAATAGTTGCAATAAAATTGTTTGTGACAAATCCCTTACTCACAAAACACAAGGGTTAATGTGACCATAGTCATCATTGCATCGTCATTATCATTCTAATATTATTACGATAGTCGTGGTGATAAGTTAAGCAAGGCGATTTAATATAATGGCTCTTCTTCTTTCCATGTCTCATCGTACAACAACAACAACACACACACAAAAAAGATTCAATATCAACTTCATTAAAATACTAACCTATCAATTCACCATTTTATATGGTGAGTGCAATTTTTATGACGACAACAAACAGACAAAAAAGGTCAGACTGCATAAACAAAAAAATTTATTTTTTTTCTAGGGGAGGGGAATGCTATGAATGCAAAAACATAATACAATAATTTTTTATCGAGTATTTCAAACCATAAGGATCATCATCAATGAAAATAATCTTGGTGGTAAAAAACTACTACATGCGATCATCTCTGATAAAAAAACAGGCTATGCTTTATAACTCCATTTATTATTATACGTACAAATATGTACAGTAACAAATCTTTGTAGTAGGCTGATCTAGAAATAGATTGTCCCTTTTTTACATCTTTCTCAACTAAAATTGTACACTCTAAAAATTTTTTTAGCGGTCTAAGGTCAGTCTTTTCTATCGTTTCAATATAATTCAATGGAATTTGAGTTTGTTACAAAAGTTCGCATTTTAATATTGATTCCATTTTTGTTTTTGTCTAAGGATAAGACGCATAAGAAGCTTGCCACAAAAATAGTTGGCTGATGAAGGGAAAATATAAACAAAGGAATGCGTACATAATAGAAGAGTGATATAATGTCGATGTTGAAAAAAGATAGAGTTTAGGGAGTTGAGGAGGCTATACAGGGTGTACATTATGACTCCACTCCCTACTGGTTAATTGAAAGATGAGCATAAGTAGCTGTCAAAGGGAAAGAATATTAAAATGCGGGTGTACCTTCAATTTCATGCAAGTTGTCTCGCATAAAACTTGAATCAAGGTGGGTGCTCTCACTCATCAAACATGAGGAGAACCATAAGGTACAGTTTATTAGGACACGCCTCCAGCTCCCATTGACTTAACATAGAGAAGAGCAGAGCTTTTTCATAAAAATATTTAGTGAACAAACTTTAAATTGGCATCCCCCAAATAATAAAACTCAAGATGAAGATTCATCTTTAATCTTGATGAATAAAAATAAAATAAAACAAGAAAATACCTTGCATAGTTTGTAATCATCAAATCAATAAAAGACCATTCGGCGTCATCGTCATCATTCATCCAAAGGGGAAAAAGGGACCAAAAGGAAACTCAAGCAAAAGCTTCAGCTTCCCTTACCTAACTGGTTTACCCATAACACACTACATCTACATTGTGGGGACTATATCAAGTTATATGGACACAGGAGTCGAGAGAGAGCTTTCGATTTAGCTTAGGCAAAAAAGGAACTATGGAACTAGCTGAGCTCGCGGTGATGTGTACACCGAATAACTCTCTTGTTTAGAGAGTGAGGGTAAACTGAAAGCCGGCAACGATGCTAAAAAGGGTGGGAAAAATATTGCCAACAGTACGGACACACACACATACACTCACAGACTGCCTTGTGTTTTCCTTCGTGATGAAACACGAAGCATGCGGTAGTCTTCTATACATAATAATTAATGTTTTAATAAAATGAGCTAAGAACAAAAAAAAGGTGGAAATTGAACCAAGGATTTCAGGTTCCACCATTGGGGAGTATCATAATGTTCAATCTCCTTTAATCTCATGTCAAATAAAATGTCAAATAATGCATCCCACTTTGAATGCACTTTGCCATTTTTATCTTTCTATTCCTGACCCCTCACAATTTGTAAAACTTAAAAAGATTACATTATTTACTTGTAATAAATTTATCCAGAATAATTTACAAAGTTTTTATTTAAAAAAACAAAACTTTTTCCTTGTCAATCAAAGTATGGAGGGCAGTATTTCGTAGTCGGTGAAAATTTGACATGAGACATTTCCATTGAAAGAAATTGAGGAGAAAAAAAAGAGAAAATGCCGGTTACTTTATAATGACTTAGTTGTAGAAAATGTGTAGCATGAGAGTGGGTCCACAAAATAATATTTCCTGGCATTAATAGACCGGGGGTTATACATAAGACGATTGTGAGGGAGAAAACTTTTTCTAATACAAAAGTAGCTTGAAATAGTTGATTAGAGTGTAGAGCTCAAAGCTTCATAGTTCACGCTGCACTGAACTGTACAAAGGAAAAAGGAACTTTATATCCAAAAACTATTTTATGTATAACACAAGCCAAACCTCCCATTAAGCATACAGAGATATAACTCCCCTACACTTTTTTTTCGGGGGAAACCAGGGAGTATAAAAAGAGGGTGACCGTTCCTGTACTTTGAGTAAAGTTATTTTATATAAAATTCTCTCCCGCCTCACTCCCTGTAACTGTACATATGTCAACCTATCTATAATAATAATAATAAAGTGTATTGTAATCAGATGAAAAGAAAAACTTTATTTCCTCAAATTCACAGCTTAGCATAATAATCATGTAAATTTCAACAGAGCAATAATACATATACATATATGTACTAAATCTTTACATTTACAAAAAAAAACATACAAAATAACCATAACCTTTACAGCTTGTTTTGCAAGGTCTTTTTATTAAGTGAGTAGTTTAGTTTTTGTATTTATAAAAAAAACATGAGAAAATAATTTGTAATGAAAATAGCCAATGACTTAAATGAGTCAAGGAATGAGCGTGAACATTAATAAAAAATTGAATAAAGATTTCCTCTACACATGTTTTTTTCCCCTGTTTACACAACATAAAATAATCCATAAACTCGTAGTAAATCCATAAGGAAAGAAAAAAAGTACCCCACACGTAAAAACCAAGTTTTTATATAGACAACATTTTATTGTTCATAAACCTAAACGCACCTGCCCCTTTAAACGTGTGGCTGTAAGCTGTAATACTGATTTTGATATACTCTACAAATTTTAGTTGACTCGAGTCTTTTTTATTTTATTTATGTGTCAGATTCATTGCACAGGAGAAGTTGATGAGTTTTAGATATCAACTGAGAAACTGAGGAGCTGTACATGAGTAGAGATAGAGTGATCCATACAAGTGGAAATATTTTTACGACAAGATTATATACCCCAACTACTCTATAAAATACATGTAGGACCCCTCAGTCATAATACAGAGAGAGAGAGAGAGAGAGAAGTCAAAGACATGATGAAACTTTATAGGATTGGAGACAGGGAATAGTTTATATAGGAAGGAGCAATGTACAAAAAAAAACTATCGTCTGTGCAGACGCTAATGGCATTTTATGAGTTTTAAATTGTTTGCTAAATTTCCTTTTTTCCCCACTTGCTTACTCTTTGTTGGCATGTGCCACTGCACTGTCTATGTGCCTGTGTGTGTGTTTCACGAGGGGGATTGAATTCTTGACACAATATAAACTCATAATATATCCAACATTCTTTTCTCTTAATATTATAAATTCACTTGTTCATTTTTTTGATGGGTTTTTGTCCCTTTTATTTTATTAAATATCTGTACAATGACAACTAGACGAGTCGAGTGGCATACCCCAAAAATTCCAATGTTTTTTTGCCAACTTTTTATTTGAGAAAAAGGTGCAAACTTAAAACAGGATTTCTTTTAAATCTACAAAAAAATACAATGTATTAAACATTGTCATTGTATATCTGTAAAATACAAAGTCTTTGTATTTTTTTTATTTTATTTTGTGGAGGGTCCAACAGCTTTAGAAAAAAAAGTTTGTAAACATTTTACAGAGTCAATAAAGAGAGAGAGAGAGTCAAAATGGTCTATCACAGTATAAAACTATGCAGACACTAAAATACTCATAAACAGGGTAGTCAAAGTTGTAAGGTAAAGAGAGAGGGGGGAGAAAAAAAAAGTTTACGAGCCCCAAAACAACCTGTAAAATGTAACCTTAGCCAACTTGTTTAAGTATAATGTAATGTTCAATAACAATAATAATGACACGTCAAATAGAATCAAATTGAATCATCTAACCAAATTGTCTGTACATAACAGTAAACAGTAGTGGTTTAGAGTTTTGTAGTACATTAAATGAATTGCACTCTATTCCAAAACCAAACCCCCGCTTCCTCACTCTTGTACCTCTCCCTCTGCCTCTAAACGTTAGTTTCTTAGATTTTTACACACCACATAAATTATTTTATGGACCTTTCCCTTCATTCATGAAACCAACCCGATTTTACTGATATCCTTTACTATCGTTTTTAGTTATGATTACAATTCTCCCTCTCTCACATGCTTTGCATTGTGTCTCACTTGTGTAGCCCTAGTGGATGGTAGAAATGAATGAAAAAACATGAGACTTCGAATGTGCATACTTGTACATACAGTAGAGCTAGTGCCTTGGAGATTACCAGCGGGTGTTTTTATGACCTTTTCTCCTCTGTTTATACTTATCATTCAAGAGAAACATGGGCTTTTACATGACTACGGCGTGTGCAGTGCAGTCATATCTATTTCAATTTTCATTACTACACACACACACACACTCTCTTAACATACTTTCACCATGTAAAAAAAGAGCTAAACTTTTTTTTTGTGGCATCAACAATCACAATACAATTGCCATTTAAAAATAATAAAAAAAGAGTTGTAACTTGTGTACATTTCCTTTTTTTGTGTATAAAGTGGCCATAATTTTTATATTCATTTTTTATGGAGTGGAGACTAAAAACAAGTGAAAGCATTTTTTTGATGTGTTCTTTCACCATCACAAATCATTCCTCATTTTTTTGTTTGTATTTTACTGAACCTGCAAAGAGTGAGCTATGGTACAATTTTTTACCTGAGATTTACTTGCAGGTATGCAAAATTTTGATTTGCGTGCTCCCTTTTTTTCTTCTCCAAGAATAAAATTCATGGGAAAAGAGAGGGGGACACACACAGAGGAATTAATAATAGGTTTTGAGAGAAAAGTCTAATAATTAACAAACATCTCAATTAACCATAATTATACAAATACAATGGAAGAGTTATCATCCTAGAAAAAAACTATATACAATTTTAAACTTTGTATAGATTTTTAATTGAGCCATTTAAAAAAAACAGTTGGAGAGTTTAGTGAAATAAAACAAAAAATATGTACAGAGCAGAGTAGTGATACAAACCATAGAATTATTTTTTTCGGAAGTCAAGAGACGGACAATCTTTCTTTTTAAAAAAATTGTTATACCTTGAAAAATTCAGAGAGAGAGAGAGGACCAAGTGGAATATACAGAATCAATATTAGCTCTGGCGGGCGCAAAAGATTATTTCGATTCTCATTATGGTGTAAGGGCTTTATTAGCCTAATGGGGAATGCATGGAGTAATAAATCACAGGAAAAATTACACCCTTCATCCTCTTTTTCCGCATTGTATATTCCCTCTCTCTCTCTCTCGTCTCTGTGTGTATTCCTGGATTTTGTACATTGTACATGTACAAACGCTCTCTTTCTGTCTCTTTTTTCTCCTCACTGCCCGCCCGTCATGATATATAAAGTGTGTGGTACACACACAATGCCGAAATAAAGTCCGGAGCACTTGAAGCTTTCTTCTCTTTATTTCTATCTTTTCTCTCTCTCTCTCTCTCTCTCTCTCTCTCTATGGCCATGGCTCAAGATTCCCATTTCTCGTTTGCCTTTGGTTGGCAAACTCATCCATCTTTCTTTCTTATTCTCCCTCCTAGGAAGAGTTATTATTGAGAGAAGAATTATGGAAAGTTTTAAAACCAAAGTTTTCTTGCATGCCGACAACGGACAAACTTTATATTAATTTTTTTTATCCATCTCCTTTCCCCTCCATTCAAGTTAAAAAAAGAGAGTAAGATGAAGGCCATGAAAATTCTATTTGTAAGATGCCAAAAACTCTACTTTTATTTCAAAACCAATCTCATTTATAAAATGTCTATAAATGAGACAGAGAGGGAATATAATTAATTATTATTAGAAATTATTTTTTGTATGGTAATAAATTAAGATGAGTGTGAACTGTGACAAAATAAAAAAAAATGAGATCCAGCTGTATGAGTAATTTAAAAATATATAATTATAAAATGATAAAATAAAAAAAGGGGAATTGATGAATGGCTAGACTACGAAAGTAAAACAATAGAAATTATTACCTATAAAGGACTGACCTGCAATGGCCATCCATGGGTAGAAGGTGTGGTTTGCTGATTGTTGTAACTGAGAAGCTGCCTGGGAGGAGACGACACCATTGTTGAGTGGACATGTGGCGGCATTCCAAGAGGTGAGAGATCGGCTGGGACTTGTAGGTTCGGTGGCGGGATGACCCGGGGTTGCATACCGTCCATCTGGGGTACAGACGGCGGGTCTGACTGGGACGCCACTGCTACTGGAGGTTGAACCGGTACCGGCTCCTGTACTCCAACCTGATGAAGGTCCACCGGCTCCTCCACCCAAGTCTTTGGAATTATAGCCATTCTGTTGATCTTTACAATCAAGCTTGTAACCTTGTTGTGATTCTCCCAAACTTTGTGCTGAGTATAATTTACAAGCAGCCGCTGTTGCATCGTATGGGGAGTCTTGTGGGGCTCGAGTATGATGTTGTTGGGCATATGGGGACATTCCCAATCCAATTGGAAATCTGTAGGATTGATCCGAGGAGGATGGTGTCCCGTAGAATCCACTTTGCTCAAAATATGAGTTCATCATCTTGACTGACTATATCAAATTCCCTACAAATTACACTTGTTCCTTTTTTAAATCTTTTCCCCACCAACTTTTGTCTCAAGTTCCCCTTCCCTTTGATGTCTCTCTCTCTCTGTGTCTCTGTCCGTATACACGAAAAACACTTTTTCCAATCCGTTTCCCCTTCTGTCCCTTTTTCTCTTTTCTTGTTATTACTCTTTTATGAGTTGGAGACCCAAAATTGACTTTTTTTCACATAATAAACAATAACTAATTTTTAAAATCATCAGTCCATTTAACTTTCAGTCACTCTTGAAAAGTGAAAATTAAAATTTTTAATTGTACTCTTTTTAAATGGGTAGTGTAAAAACTTTAGTTTCAGCACCTATCGTATACATAAAACTGGTAATCATGTAGTTTTTCTTAAGTTTATTTGACTCGTTTTTTTTATTCTAAACTTTATTAATTAACTTTTAATTAATAATTTTTTTTCGTATTTTTTGCTGTATATATTTTCTTTTTAAAATTATGACACTTATTTTTTATATCCTTTAGCGTTCTCCCTTCCTTTTTCGTATACTTTTTTTTGTTGACAATAGAATTCACTTTTTTAATGACGATTTTTGAAATTGTATAAACTTAACACACAAACTTTTTTGGGGGGTTGCTTGGTATACTTTTTTGTTTTGTGATGTTGTGAAGTAGTAATTTAAATTTTTTAAATTATTTATTATTATATTTATTATTATTATCGTTATTTTCCTCTTATTTCCGTTTCCTGAAACAAAAGATTCTTAATCTTTTTTTTTATAGTTGACAGTGACTGGAATATTTTTTTTTGTAAAATAATTCGTATACTTGGTTGCAGTTTTGACAAAAAAAAATAATAATATTTTTAATATTGTCTCCACGTACTTCTTTTGTTCTTTAGTTAGTTTTTAGTTGTTCTTGTAGTAATTGTAATTGTCATGTAACTCAATAAAGGATTGTAGATCAATTCATTGGAAACAATCCGGAATCGGATCTGTTCAACTCTCAGCTCTCTCTCTCTCTTACTATGGTGATGGTTTTAAGTCACGTCATCTGCAAATAAATCTTTTCTTTTTGCTGACTTTTTTTTCCACCAACCAAGTAATTGCAAGTTGCAGCTGTCAGATCAGATGTGTTTGCACAGAAAAAAATACACACACACAAACACACAGAAAAACAGAAATATAATCACAAACACCACAAATCCGAGAGAGACTTTTTTTTTATCCACAAAAATATTTCCAACTTGTTTTTCCTCCTTCTTCGTTTAACTCTCCAAATAACTTTTTTTTCCAATGCTCTACTTTTATTCACGTCTTGGTCTTTTTTTTGCAAAAAAAATTTCGTTTATTATTTTTGTATTGTCTTGTCCCTCTTCCTTGAGTTGACTTAAATTTTTGTAGAACAAATTCAAAACAATAAAACTTGATGACTTGACTTAATTCAAGTCAAGACAAATTTGCAGAAAAATTGTTGGAATTATTTTTTTTGCAGATGATTTTAAACTTGTCCAATTTTTTTAAACAAACTTTTGACTTTCTTGAAAAAGAAGACTTTTTTTGACTCAATATTTAAAAAGATTTGCAATAATTATTTTTTTGCAAAATGTATTTGTGTAGTATACTTGTTGTAAAAAGATGAGATTAAGTTGAAACCGGTTGAAATATATTTTTTGTTTTGGTTATTTTTGAGGAATAAAATAAGTAAGTATTATTTTTTGGTTGAGTGTGTCGTATACAAAGAGAATTGTGTACCTTATTGGTCAAGGTGCAAGTGGCAAGTAAGGAAAGTGTGAAGGAAGCACGTGAAGTCACTAGCAGCACGTGTGCCTTCGGATCAAAACTGAAACTGAAGAGCACGTCGGATTAAACATTTTCCTTTGCCTCTCTTCCCCAACTCTTCCCATGTATTTTTTTTTCTCTCCACTGCCTAGGCCTTTAGGCTCGTTTTTGTTGTATGAGAGTGTGTGTGTACATATAATCAAAAGGATAATACATTACATTGGGCTTTAGTTCCTTCATATCATCATATGAGAGACTCTCTCAGTTTCTATGCTTTCAGAGTCAAGCAGGTTCTTTTTCCCATACAAACCAACGTCACACCAGCTGGGCCCAATCAGGGCGCCAACAAAGCTGTCCTTGCGCAATTCCCATAACCCTTAGCACCACAAAACCCCTCCGCCAGTGAAACCAGACCAACGTAAAGTGTTCAACGCAGAATAAGCGACCCACAGTGTCAGCGGATACAGACTTTTCCAGACACCCCAATCTTCCACTTCTGCGAGGCAAATGTTACTCTTTCAAATTGATTTTTTTATTTTAATTCTCTTATTTATTTATTTTCCTCTCCTTTTCTTCTATTCACACACTTTTTCTTCTTCTTCTTCCAATGGAAATTAATTCCCCAATTTATTTTCTACAATTTGGCTATTTAAAACATGTAAAAAATCTTTTAAAAACAGCCAATTTCATCCCTCTACAAAATAAAAATGGGGTAAAATGAAGAGAGGGTTAATTGCAAAAAAATTGAAATCAATTTTATTTCTATCTCCTCAATGGATTTTTTTGTACTTTCTAATTCATTTTTGTCAAGACTCAAGAGAACTCGTTTTTATTGTCTTTGAGTGTAATATTTAATCAAAAAAAAGAATCCAGAAAAAAAGGAAAGCGATGATTATTTCTATGTTGGGGAGGTAGAAAATGTTTTGAAATACGTCAGAACTTAAAATTCTTTGAGAGAGAGAGAATAAGAAGAAGAGATGAGGGGGAGGGGGAAGATTTTACCTTGAGAAGATAAAGGGGAAAAAAATTGAATAATATTTTTTGACTCATATTGTTAATGACAATATTACGATGGTTAAGGAATAAGAAAGTGGATAATGGTTGGAGTGATTGTTCCCTAGAAATGTTTTTTTGGAAGAGTAAAATTGTCCTTGTAAATATTTTTGTATAGAATTTTTCTCTCCCTCTCTCTCGGAAAAAATGTTGAAGAGGCAGAGAGAGAGACAAAGTAATGGAAAAGGGAAGGCAAGTGAAGAAGAATTTAATACAAGAGCCTATAAAATACTAGAGGAGGCAATATAATGTCTATGCTCAATGTATTTCCACTATTATTGCGAAACTAAGTGGAGCAATACAGAAAAGCATAAATGCGTACACAAACATTTCATGTGTATTCTGAGGAATGATGGAATGAAATGAAAGACATTTTAGTCTCTCCGCATTTTACGTGGATGAGAACAAGAGAGAGAGGCAGAGAGAGAGAGGCAGAAAAAAATGCGAATAGCTGAGGATTGCTAAGAGGCTTGAAAACGTTGCTTTAGTTAAAGCCAGTGGATTGGATCATTGTTGAAGAAGGATGAGATGAGAAGAGATCATGGGGAGATGATGATACAATAAGAGTTGATGGGGAGGCATAACATAATGTTGAAGATACATAAGAAAACCATGATTGTTACTTTTCCTTGACTTTAAGCATGGGGTCCACTTTACGACCGATTGTCAGTTTCATGTATTTTGTTTTTCCTCCACTCATCCTATCCACTTTCACAATATATATTACTTGTATAACTTTGTTCATTCCAGTCAAATGTGAGCTCCAAATAATATCTCTTCCCATCACTCTCCATCTCTTCTCCAAGAGAATGCACAGAGACACATTCACATACATCTTTCCTCCTCATCTCCAATTGTGCAAACAAGAATCCTTCAATCAAGAGCCTTTTAAGTTGAGGCACCAAACAAAAATTTCAGTCAAAAAGAATGAGAATCATTTGACACAAAATCTAACCGAAACATTTTTTTTTTTTCTCTCTCTCTCTCTCTCTCTCTTTCTTTCTGTTTATATACAAATGCTCAATGTACATCTTTAGAAAAAGAGTTGCTTCTTTTTGTAGAAAACTTTTTTTCGTCTACTCCTCCTTGTGAGTTTGTGAGTACTCTCCTTAGATCTTAGAAGAAATGTTTTTTTTTGTATTGTCTACTTTTTGTACTTTGACAATTCAAAAGGCTAAAAGGTTTCTTGAGAAAATTGCACTTTGTGTAACCATTTTTATTTCCTTAAATGTTTTTGGATTATTTTGAGAAAAAGATTTTTCTTTCTCCCTCTCATTTCCTTTTTTTTCTTTAAAAGATTCTTTCAAATAACAATACTTTTCATTGTGGTTGTCTGTGTGTGTGTAATGATTTTATTTTAAATGGGTACAATTAAATTTGTCCTAAACGAAAATCACCCTTGTTTTCTCCAAAATAATCTAAATATTTTCAACCCCATAAGAGAAAAAGTAGTAAGATTGTGTGTGTGTGGTGGTTTGTTTTTTTTTATTTTTCTTGTATTGAAAGAGATAAAGAAAAACTTTTATTTTCATTACGCCATCCACCATGAAATTACTTTGAGTAATAAAATCCTTGTGCCTTTTAAATCCCTGTCTCCCTATTCACCATTTTTTTGCGCTTTAAAAAAACCAATATTGTAAAATTCTCTTGCAGCCAATATACAACAAAATATCTTTTCACCTCCTCCCCCTCTCTAAAAAAGAAAGAACAAATTTTGTACAAAGTTTCTGGTACTTGTATCAGTAGCATCTGTTATACAATGAGATGTGGAGTGGAGTACAAGAGAGAGAGAGAGAGATGATAAAAATTGCATGTACGAATCTGTTGACGTTGACGAGGAAGGATGCAGACAGGGGAGCATGTATTTTGTTTGTTGATGAGTCATAAACTCGAAACGAAATTACCACAAAATGATCCATAAATGCATCACCATAAAGACGCTCATATTCTCCAATCCCCATTCACCCAATCTTTTTAACATGTACAACTTTTTTTTTGTTGCAAAAAGTCAACATAAAATGTGCATCTTGCTTTTTTTCTGTCCAGAGTTATTTTTTGATTAATTCTTAACAAAATAAATTCATATTTTGAGTAAAAATGATTATATTTGCAGACAGAGCACAATGATCCGAGATGAGGATAAATTTAATTGAGAATGAATGGGACTCACCTCAAAGAGTATTTAGTGGATAGTTGAGAGAATGGAAGTTGGAAAATGTCAACGGGTCTGAAAGATTTATAGGGATTAGTGAGTCGTGAAAATAAAGTAGGAAACGACATGACAGGGAAATGGAGAGGCAAGGCAGTGACAGTAGTAAAAAGGAGACCAATCTGAATGAGTCTGATTCAAATTCATGGCCTTCACAGTGGAACGTAACTGGCTGCTGAGTCTATCTGTCATTCTCCACAACTACTGTCCTGACATTTAGCCAGCCTTTTTTTTCAATCCAACCATCATCATCACCATTCCACCATTCATCCCAGGGTCCAAAATGAGAGGCACATGGGAAAATCATCTTGGCAAATATCTTTACACTCATCAATACACTTCTACATCATATTATATATATATATAAATATATGTGTTATTTTTCTGGATCATTGCACAAAGGAACATGAAAATTTGGTTTGGTTTAAAAATTCACAATCAATGTTGATTATATTCAAATAAAACTGAAATATATTTTAAATTAATAGTCCCAAATTGTAAAAAGAGTACCATTTCCTATTATATAAATCTTTTCACATTATATCTCTACTTGTGAACAGTCTATATAATTTTTTCTATAACAGAGAGAGAGAGAGAGAGATATGGTCGGGCTATAGAAATAAATAAGTGTAGTTTAATAACCAATGATTTAGAACGTTAGAAATGTGACGACACACCAAGTGGGCCAGCTGCATAATACACAGTAAGAGAGAGAGAGAGAGAGAGAGATTGTAATATAAAAGTAGAGAATGGAAAGACTTGTTCAATTGGTTTAGTTCTAACAATGTCTCCAGTTTATAAATTGACTCAAATGACCCGTCAGAACTAAGCTAACAAGTATATTATGATATGGAGAAAAAAATGTCATACAAAAAAAAAGATTGAGAGAGAAATCCTTGTCAAAGAAAAAACTCCGACTATATTTTTTTTTGTCGTTGACTCTTTACTCTTTAAACATTTGAAAATGTTGGATATAGAATATTTTTTGAGAAAAAAAATAAAGTTGAAAGGGAATTAAAGTCAAAATAAAGAAAGGACGGAGTCAGATCTTAAAAGCAGAAGACCGTAAGGTTTCCCAATGTATCCTCGGTTGAGTGAACTAAGCATTGGTTGCAACTGTGTAAAGTCTTTGGAAAATGTGTATAAATGACACTATTAGAGGGACAAATGTCATAATTTTCTTCCTAAATGAAGTCGTAGTCATGAAAATAAAGCGTTGGAATTGCATGGCTATGTCAGTTTTCACAATAGAACTTCTTCTGGCCATGTCAACCCAATCTCTGTGTTTAGCCTCTGTCTCTCTCTCTCAATGTGTACACACTTAGTACGAGTGCCAAGGAACTAGAAAAAAAGGCTTCTTATTCTATTCAATGAAATCATTGAATTCATTCTTGAACATGTAACTCCCCCCCTCCTCCTCCTCTTCCCAGCCATTGCATTGACGATCAGTTGACTGCCATCCATAAAATAACCGCATTACCCTCAAAACACTCTACCTATTCCCATCAAGTCAACTCTCACCTTTAGTTCCATTATTTTATTCCCATTGTTCAAACTTTTTCTTCTTCTTCTCCCGTTTACATCTCATCCAACAACATTTTGAGGCTCAAAATCTCTCTCATTTAACTTTAAGGGTCACCCAAAAAAACATTTTTTGTGATATGAAATGGAAATGTGGGATTTTCAACTAAAGACTCAAAGACTCTTTTTTTATTTCTTCAAGTTTAACACAAATTTCCATTTTTATGACAATTTAAATATTATTTTGACACCAAAAAAAATATTCTAGTTTTCCTTTTGACTCTAGAAACGAAATACCATATTATCTCTATTAGACCACCAGTCTCTTATAAGCCGCCAGTCTCTAATAAACCGCCAGGGTCTGGGGCCTAAAAAT
>JAQIVZ010000795.1:0-49341 GCA_034700945.1 Arrhopalites spinosus | reverse complement strand
AATCATTTTCAGGAATGGAATAAGCCTAACTGGGTAAAGTTTTGAATTTGTGACAAGGCTGACAAATATATTGGAGTGAAATTACTTAGTCTCACTCCAATGGGCCGTTGAAAATTCGTTGGAACATTTTATTACTTATAATTAATTTTTATTGTTCCCAAAATAATGTGATTATTACTTGTTTAGTATATGTACTACAAAAACATGAATAGTTGAGACACTTGAAAACTCTTTTCTTGCAGACTCGTTAGTTACTGGCTGTACTTTTGTATTTTTGAAAATAATGGGTAGACAAAAAGATTGTGCCATTGCCTATGTGACAACAATGAACTTTCAAGATACACACGAATTCCATTACAAGCTTAGACGTCCTGTTGGCCAAACTACGATAATTTTTCTGCAGTACTTTGTCATAGTTAGTCATAATTAAAATATGTAAAATAAAATGACACAATATTATATGATTAGCAAGAAAATGCTTGGAGACGCAGATTGTGTATGGAACTAATCAGGAACACTGACTAAGCATTGAATTGCACTTTGCTATGAAAACTAATTTACATTAACAAACATGAAAAGAAAGAACTATATATAAATGGTATCTTTAATGCAGAAGAATTAAATAGAAATAGTACAAAAATGAAGTTGGCATTATATTACATTGCATTACCTAGGTACATACATATTATCTAAGTAGAAGAAGAAGAAGAATTAGTCCAGTAAAGGTTTCTCCGAAGCCTATATTTCTCAACAGCCTTGGTATTTATCTTAGAGCCTACATGACTGGTCAGGTCAGCCTGCACATACAGATTCAATAACATACTATAGTTTTCCTTTAATTTAAAGACGTTGTAAACAAACGACAGGCTTTTCCATCTCTTCAATCAAAATAAATCTTCTTTTGCCTATTGAAACAAAAAAAAGTGTGAGTAAACGTTTTGGTTTTGCTTGTTACTTAAAAATAAAATTATTTGAAGCTACGTAATATCAGTAAATTTAAACTTTAAACTATTAAAAATATATAGGTATATATATTATATTTAGTACTTATTATTTAGTATTAAAATCTTACTTTTGAACTGGCCGATCTCTTGGATCTTTAGGGGAATCATCAAAATAAATTCGTTTATGACTCTGTCTAGTCTTCATGACTGAGTTGTTGGAAGGAGTTGTATGTAAAAGACCTGATGATCTTTGAGGTTCATACATTTTTGGTCCTGTTTCCTCTGGTCGGAAGAGAAAAGACTCCCAAAATGAACGTGGGGCTGTTAGGAAGGACTCCATTACTTGTTGTTGTTTTTTAGTCTCTTTGAGAATTTGGGGACCATCAATATCGGCACCCGAGTAACCAACAACAGTTGGACCGAAAATCTTTGCAAGATTTCCTATTGGCATCTTAATCTCTAGTATCTCGGAAATTCTAGATAAGGTATAAAAAATTAATTTTTTTTATGTATTAGTCAGTATTAGTAGTCAAGCCGTTCAGAGCTATAAACAGATTATAAACTATGTATAGTTTAGTATAATCTACACTGTAAATTACAAGCATTAATCAATGAACAAAATTATGATTAAATTTACTTAAATACATATGTGGTAAATCATAATTTATAATTTCAAACGATGTCTTTTTTTGAAAAAAAATAATGATAATGCAATTGTACCGTTGAAGATGAAGAATGATAAATGAGAGTGTATCTTGGTTAGCTGGAGGAAGTTCCCTCACAATTCTTTCTAACTCTACCATTCTTCGGATCGGATCAGTAATATCAGAAGCAATAGCAAAGTCTCTCCAAAACCAACGTCCAACTAATGGTTCTTGTAAAGATTTTAGAAAATCTTTTACACATCCACAAATCACATGAATGTCATATCTAGCCAAATTGGGAGATCCCTTTCCCTTTAAGAATCTCTCTTTCAAATCCTTGACTTCTTTCTCGGTCCCTGGAACTCTATATAAACCAACCATATCTTTCCCACGAGACTCGATTGCATTAACGCAATGTTGAAGAATCCCAGGCACCATCGGATGAGTTTGTGGAGCATAATCCGTGACAGTTCCCTAAAATTTTGAATAATATAAAATCACAGTATTCAATACAATTAAATTCCAGTCATAATAAACAATTATTTAGCACTGCTTTATTCATACCATCTGTTTATTTCCACCTGGAGTTCCAGTCATTACACAAGGAAGTGGAACTTTATCCTTACACTCTGGATGACAAGTTGCCTTACAGTCACGACATTTGAAAGCCATTTTGCTAAATTTAATCCGCTTTCCACATGGTTCACAAGTTTCCGGCTTAATAACAGTCTTTTGACAGAAAGCATGAGGACGTTGTGACACATTACTTCGTGATGGACCACTATATATTGAAGTGGTAAGGGATCTAAGATTGGAAGTTGGTGTTCTCTTCGGTGGAGAATAGACTGTTTCGCCCTCAGTGTCTACAATAATTGTAAATAAATAATTTTTATGATTAGTTGGATTTTGAATACAACCACAATAACCAGATCAAACAAAACAATAGTTGTGCTTTGTATTTTAGTCTACAAATTTCACTTTCTATAATCTATTACTGCAAGGATACATTATATACGTCCTACAGTAAACTACATTATCTCTACTCACTCACCACTTGGTTGCATGAATGGAGCCGTAGGTCGTACATACTCATCATAACATCCTTTACCTGGATGAGTCTCAACAGATGCAATAGCATGACCCATGCCCCCATCCTTGGACGGATGTACAACGGTCTTCACCACAATTGGATCATTGGATGAGACTTCAACAGTTTGTCTCGTACCTGGTGTGTATTGTTTCTTTACATACTTTGAAGGTTTATTATTATCCAGCGATGGTCTTTGTTGAGAGTGACGACGACGATGAGAAGATGCTTTCTTTGCAGCAATAGACAAATCCAAATCATCTTCAGACTGTGTCATACTTAAATCTGAAAGTGAAGATAAGGGTACAATAAATACAAAACATGATGCAAACCATATTCAATACTGTTGGAAATCAAATTGATTACTTGTCATGTTGATATAAATGAATTAAGTACTTACCCGTCGTATTGGCTTCAGAAATAACGTCAAGAGCTCCATTAGGTGATCGACCAATTTGTTTCAATGCAGCATCAACATCATCAATTACATTGCCTTCAAGTAGTGCCATAATATTGTACATTCTATCCTTTGTGTCTTGACCAACTCTGGGATCACTGACATATGACCGAATGAGAGCTTTACCAGAATCAAGTCTTAAATTTACTTTATCAAGTTGAGCTTCTAATTGATCCTGAATGGCAACCTTTGTTTCAAGAAACCGGCGAGTTTGTTGAATTTTCATTTCACCTCTGGCAATTTCACTATGGGCAGCTGCAAGCTCTGATTGAAGTCGCTGACACTCTGCATCTGCTTCTTGCCATTTTTTCAATACAACATCTTGTTCATACTTGACGAAATTCAGAAATTCTAAAAATACAACGTAAATAAAAATACACTACATTACCACAATTGTCAATTCAAAAATACAATGTCATAACTTTGTTAGGAAGTTTGTATGATAAAAATAAATGTTTTGAGGGAGAATAGATTTTACACGTACCCGAATCAACCTCATAATTCTTGTGATGGTCATGATGCCGCATCAGGTCATCAAATTGGACTGAAATAGACTGTAAACCAATGTGTCCGTCCATTTTCATTGATGATGCTGACGCAATTTATTACTTTACTAATCACTTTAACAAATTTTACACAAACTTTAACTGTGATTTTCAACAGCAAAATAGACAGCTTCCCCTCATAACTTTAACGGCCAATCTGAGAGGGGCGGGAAGTTTCTGCCGCCTCCGCCTTATATATCCTTGCATGCAGATATCCATGACATTTTTTCTCAAACAGGAGCCTCTCCACTGGAGAGTCTCCAGTCTCCAAAATTCTTGAAAAGCATATGAGTGGAAAAAAGTGAGCAAAAATCATCGTCTCCATTCAAAATGTAATGTACTTGACGGGGAGGAGGTCATGGGCTAAGACCTGACATTATATTATTTCATGGAATTGTACAGTCGTGTTGGGAAAGTCTCGTAGCGTTGCATTTCATGTACATGTATTAATCTTCACAGGAGAATGATTCTTCCGCTTGAGTTATAGACAGCAAGTCGGGCCATGTTGAAAGGAAGGAAGAATATGGATCGCATTGAGAAAGGGAGGAAAAGTCATCATGTGGGCGTTCTCTCACTTGAGCATTTTTACCCCGTCCTGGAGTCTACAAGAGAGAGGCCAAAAAAAAAGTTGGAATCCAGAAGGTAAAAATTGTTCCCATGTAACATTATTTCCCCTTCCTGCATAACTTGTCAAAGAGAGAGAGAGAGACTGGGGTAAATTTTCCAAGAGTATTCAAGACATTTTTATTTTTCAATTGTATGTCTCATGTTTCTTATTCTATTGTGCCAATATGAGGACTGGGTGTCATGTCCCATGCTTTCCACACTTGCCCTTTAAAATTTTTTAAAAGCTTCTTCAAATGGATTCAAGTCGAGGAAATATGCAAGAGACGTGCTCAATTCTCCGGACCACAGAAGCTTTCAGTTGACTTGGAGAAGGAAAAAAAAGTGACAAGATGGAGAAAAAAGAAAGAGAAAATCGTATCCTTTTTGGTATTCTACTTTATTTTCCCAAAATCATTTGACATTTTTGTCGTCACTTGTCTCTATCATATGTTTCATATACAAAGACAACATGGAGGGGTACCTATAACACTCTACTTGTGTACAACGGAGAGTCTTTCTATCAAACATTGACTGTGTATATCGTCAAATTTGGTGTATGCAGATACACAAAAAAGTGTCACTCGGAATGAAGTTTCCAGGCGATCGAACATATTCTTTTCTCATTTTACTACAATTACACTCTATCCAGATTTTTTTGTCTTGTCTAACGTTGGAGGTGCTCAACTTGGTTTCAATTTTGACTTGGTTGTTTTCTTTCCCCCTTTTTTTAAACCAAAAAAAGAAAAAGAAAGTGGCCAGAACGAATAGGAAATTTGAATGAAAGTGACAATTCAAGAAAGATGGTTATTGCCCCGAAGATGTCAATAGAATACAGAGTATATGGTATATAGAATAACAAAGCTCATATTATCTTTTTTGGGGGGAAGGAGAGGCAATGTTGGAGGAGAGATATGAGAAAAACATGTTTTTTGAGGGAAATGCCAACTATTCTTCATGGTTCTGCTCTCTGGATGTTGAATACTTTCCCCTCTCGTTTTGGACGTCAAAATGTTCTTGTTCAGACTTTCCTTACTACCAATTTCCTCCAGTTGTGCTCTTACTTACAACGAGTCCCCCCTCTTCACTTTCCCTCTCTTCATATTTTCCATCTTGTGACTTAAATCTCTTCCTGTCTTCTCGTTCCGACTAATGTGAATCATTCCATGTATGTCATAATCCCTTACATTCCATCTCCATTCCTTCAACTCTAATGACACTTTTAAACCATCTTCTATTCAAGTTTATTATTTTTTGAACTATTTTCATGTACAAAGCTGGCTCAGTCTCTCTCCCTCTGAAACCCAATTCCATGGTCTTTGTCTTAAAATTTACAAGAGTTAATTGAATTGTCTGGAATACTGTTTACAATAAGAAAGGATTTTTTTGATTTTTTTATGAAAACTAAACCTTGATGGAAATCAAATTGAAATTTTCTTCCCTCATCTAGCTTTAGTTTCAAAAATGTCTCTCTTGTGTACATGGCAATGAAGCATGCAGGGTCGAGTATTTAAAATTCAATTAAGTCACTGATCACTTTCTAAAATATGACGACGATGGCATGAAGGATGAGGGAGACCACTCTAATCATCTTGGCCAACTATTTTTCATTGGGTAAAGTAATAATAAATATGTAGCCCTTGAGTGGTTACTATTAAAAAGTACAGAGACTTCCAAGAGAGTTAGTTAACCACTTCCTTTTCCGCATGATTAAGCATTTGCTCCTTCCATCCCTTTGATGCGGAATAGTTAACCACAAACAGAGTTTAATAATTAATTTTGTTAAAGTATTCTACATACATAATACTGTAATTCTCACCGCGGCTTCTTTATGTGCTAGATGTACCCTTGTCATCTACCATTTGACCTGGGGCATGCAACAAAATGTCTTTAGTTTTAATTCATATTCGTGTAGTCAACATGACTTGCCTACACTCGGAAGTTTTATCTTGAAACATCTGTATAAATATGTTACATTATTTAAATGACAGTCATGCTCCCCATCAACCTTTTTTTTTGCTTAAATATATTTTGGTATACATATCAAAATGTTGAAGAAACATTTTTTTGCATGGATTTGCACATATTTCAGTGCACACCTTTAAAAAATAAATATAGTGGCGGCCCTTCAAATCGTCAGTAAGAATACAAATGACTTCATTGACTTGAAATAAATGACTAATGGAGAGGCAAACACATAAAAAAGAAATCATGGCAGTTACGAATTATCCTTGTCGTCGACATTTAAAACTCTCGCCAACATAATTATAAATGTATACTATACATTATGCATTAACGACTACACATTCAAATTTTTTCACCCCTCACATTCCCTATTTTTACAACCCCTCTTTTATTATTGACACTTGACAAAGTGATGCGAAAAACTATTATAAGAGTACTAAAAATAATGTTTCTTTTTTTTACAGATATCATAAAATTCCCAAAGTACAGAAAAAGTGTAATTTAGGGTTGGTGAAGTACAAATGTTTGTGAAAATTAAATGCTTCCAAATATCAATACAACAACTCCATGTTTACTTTAATCATTGATATGGGGGAATGTAGATATAAGAGTGACGAAATCTTGAATCTTCCCATGTATTTTCAATTACAGATTTTCATCAGTATTTGTACACTTGTAGGTAGCCAGTGAATGAAATGTAAGTTGGAGTGTCATATATTCATGCTTGACATTTTCCTTGAGCAACCTTCTAATTTATGCTAATGTTCAGAGATATATTGGTGAGCTCAAGTTGGTTAAATTTAAAATAGCTGTGTAATATGTCCATGTTTTTTTAATATCTCAACGTAAGGAACATGATTGTATACTCACTATAAGCACAATTGTTTGTGAGAGGTATGTTATGCATACACAGAAGAGGTTCACAAGTTTAATAAAGTGTGCAAAATTGTACAATTGAGTGTCGTTTATCCTCAAGTAGTGGCAACCAGACTCCAATGAGAAAAAGAGTTGCCAACTTGGTGATTAGTATTCATTGCAAATAATTGAAAAAATGATATTTGATAAGGGTACTCGTACACTAACATGGAGGAGATGAATCGTTCTATATGAACACTGTATGTACACACTTTCCCATCTCTTCTTTTGTGTTTAATTTTGAAAAGAATTTTCGAGACATTACCTCCACGAGTCATTTTATGTCCTACTATTAAATACTCTTGTACATTGCAAAAGGGAGAGGAGAATGATGATGCTGGTTAAATATTGAACATGATTACCTCCTATAATAAACTTTACCTTTACAGTGTATTTAAAATGATATTTATTATTCTCATCCTCTTGACTCATTCTCTCAGTGTAATTCCATGGGTTGGAGGAGTTGACAAGCCTCCATATTTAATACTGTGAGCATAATATTATGAAATAGCATTGAGCATGTGGATGATGACTGTACATAATTTCTACCCGAATATTTTTCTGCATGGGATGAAGCAGGAGTGGGCTTAATCCATGTTCAACTTGACTAGTGGACTCTACGTCGTTCAAAAGATTCCATTCAATTGTCTTCCTCATGTTCTTGGGTTGGGTTTCATTTTCATTTTAACTATGTGAATATTCAATTGTGTCTATGTATGTGGCACCTTTTTTCTGTATAGAGATCACCACAAGAGAGAGAGATGGGATGATTTTCTTCTGTGCCATTGCATATTTTTCAATGGATCTATCTGTACAACCTGGTCGTCTCATTTTTGTTTGGCCGTTAGTGGATTCAGATCAAGAAAGCCTTGTTTCTTTTTTTTCCTTTTGTTTTTTTTAAAATAATTCTGGTCAGGTAGATAACCACAGTGTCATTAGCATAACGTTCCTATCTTTGCCAAAAGAAACTCTACATTATTTGCATGTACAGGGTGCTACACAATCTCATTCGTATATTTTAATAAATGGAAGAACCATCTAAAACATCGCAAAAAAACTAATCCCATAAAATTTTTTAGTTTCTTGCTCTTATTATTTCTTGAATGTTGAAATCAAAAAACTTCGTCCAATATCTGATGTTATCATTTTAGATGACTTTTTCAAAAAAATAAATATTTTCCCTTTAAAATTGTCCATACGTCATAATCTGGTTATAAATGTAGTCAATGAAAATGTGGAAGGGGGAGGGTAGTTAAATTTTCGATTTTATTCAAGTTAAGTTTAAACAAGTTGAATGACTGTTTTAAATGAGTTTATTGTTCAAGTAAAAACAATATTTCTTTTCTCTCGACTAGATCAAACTTTCGTTGTTTCATGAGGGAAGACGAGTAGGATAATGGGAATCAAAATGCATAAAATTACAGCATTAATTTGATCATCCCCCCCCCCTCAACTTTTAATTCAACAATGAAATGTATGGAAGAAGGAGGGAGTTGAGAAAGCACAAAGAGATGATTACAGAGTAATCTTTTGCCGTGGTTTTTTTGGTTGTCATTAAGTTTGAAAAGGTACAAGGGATGAGGATCAGTTTTACATTGAAAGACCACAACAGAGACTCAAGTTGACTTACATGGACTTTTGTGGATTTCTCTGGTTTGAATATCGAAATTTGATACAGTCACCCAAAACAAGTTTAACTGTGGGTCTCCATCATGAAACCCTCAAAAGATGATATGAAATGGTGCAAATTATTTGGACTGGAAGATGATTCAGTGGTGGGGTTTGAGGATATTCTACTCGTTATCATCGTCCCATTCACACGTTGAATGTGGCTGTATAATACATAAAGTAAGGTAGTAATATCTGTACTAGCAGGTAATTTCATGGGGCAAGTGTATATGAGACTGTCTATTATTTATAAGGATAAAAATTAGCATTGGAATGTATTTGAGTGGGCTTGGAATATTGTACAAGATGATATGTACATCTTTTTGTATAGGCTGGTGGAATGGAAACCTGTATCTAATAGGCTTCTTCTATTGTGTCCATGTGTGGACAAATCTAGTTGAACTTTTGTGTGCCAAACCACACAAAACTCCTAGCCAACTCGTTTAAAGATGAAACAAGTTGTATGGTTTGTCTACTAATGTATGGAGATATATCTCTCTTCTTCATATTGAGTCTCAAACCAAGTAAATTACCTTACTCAGTTTGAATCTTTTAACTTTTTTTTAAAAATTTCTTTATGGGTTTGGCTCAATATCAAAAGTAGCAACTACTTATTACTTTGTATGTACCACCCTCATGTCTTATAGACAATCCCTATTTCCAGAGCCAATAAAAAAATTGTGTGTATAATATTCCAAGAAATTAATGCTCTGGTTGAAATAATAAAATAATAAGACTCTTCATTCCTGTATTTGTAGTTCAAGACTAAAACAGAATAGAGTGTACTTAGTACAGATTATAAAAATATAGGGATTACATGGAAATCTTTAACTCGAAATTAATAATGAATCCTTCACCTTGACGCTACATAAAACCCACAATATTCCTGTGATTCCAAATTCTCTTTTGTTTTTTTCGTCTCCTTAAATTAATTTGTAGAGGGATCGTACAAAAAGGATTTTGTTTTGAGATTTGTTTGGTTATTTAAAACGGTACATATTGAAGTTATGTCACTATATATATATAATGTAATATTATGTAGATACTTTATCTGCTCTATAGTCAATTTTTAAACGCCCTTCTTGAGTCGGTATTCGTTGCAAGCATAAGCATTTGCCATGTTCAAGCAACAAGTTTTAAATGTATATGATTACCTGTTTTACCTTATACATCTGTACATTATTCTACATCTCTATCCCTCTCTTTGGTTTATATTGTTTACGCTAAATTATTTTGGAGAGGAAGGTGCAAAGAGGAATATAAGAGACTCTGTGGTGTTGGTGTACTTTTGGCCTATGTTGTTTTAGTGGTTGGTTTATAATGTGGAGAGTATGCAGATGGAGATGCAGGTTGAAGAACAGGAAACAATCGTTCGTTAGCAAGTTTGCCACATTACCTGACAATCAGCAGTTAGTTGGTGTCAAGATTTGTTTGAGGAGAGACGTGTCCGTACACATTTGTGTGTGTACTGAGAATAGTGGAGGATTATTATATCTTTGAACTGCATTTCATATACTCAACAATTCGTCACATACATCCCCCCGTCTGTACTTTTGTTTGCCATGCATAAATAACAAGGTGGATATAGGCAAAACGGTCATTACACCACCATCCCATTGGACACTTGGATTTTCTTCCTTTTGGCTCTTTGCTCCTAGGCTAATTGTACTGGCAACTTGTTTTGAATCAATCCTTGTCCCTTTTTTTATTGACCAACAATTCCCCATCATTTATAACCAGCCAGTAGACTCACAGAGCTCTATAAATACACACACACAATTATTTGTCAGTGGTCTCCACATTGTTTGACGGATATCCCATCCTTGTAACATATCAGTCCCTTGGAGCCTTCGGACTGTAGTTTTTGTGTCATGTGGACGGTCTTGAGGCGGGACCCAAAGTAAGTCAATGGTTCATTATTTTAATACAAATAATAATTTAATAATATGTACCCCATGTGGTCATTTATGTAATGCAGAGAGAATGTGATAGGATTATTATTGTGGATGATATTTCTTGAGGAATTCAATACAAAAAGTTGGACTAGTTCAGTGAGGATGTCTTTGTCAGTCATTTAGGGAATTGTGACAATTTGAAATGGTCGGAGCGTGTGTGTTTTATTGAGTGAGACGGTGACGGTTGACAGTCTCAAAGGGATGACAATGAAGACGATAAAAAAATGAGATAGAAATGCAATTATTTTACAGTAACTCACAAACGGAACGGAATTTCAAACATAAATAGAGTCCACTAGCATGTAATCATAATATTTATTATTATAAATTCTGTTTGGACGTGTTAGAAAAGTTTGTGGTAATGTTAGAGAGTGGCAAAAAACTGAAGGGATCAGTTATTTCACGTTGTGTGGTGTTTCTTCCTTATCCCTCCCCCCATGATCAAAACATTCAAAACATCTTGTCGGCCTTCCTTCAATGAATTTGTATTCCAACCACACGTGTACTCCCTCCCTTGTGTTCACTCATTTTTATCTGTTTAGTCTCAAATTATCAAGCCTCAAGTGTGGACTCTGTGACTGTCACATGGTCCCCTCTGTCATTTCAATGTTTTTTTTTGCTACTGGGACTCTCTCATCTTGTCGAATCTCTACACATCTTAATTTAATTAAAATGGAGGAATTATAATGTAATCTCTATTTTTATTTCTTTGTTAGTGACGGATCCCTGAGTGTGCTAACTTAAACGGAGGAGTGACAATAATCAAAGACTTGGACAACGGAATCTTTGTGCAATTAAAGTGCAAGGCACAGTTATTATTAATTACATGGTCCAACAATTCAATACTAAACAAGGAAGAATTTAAATTTAACTCTGTGAGTGACATAAGGGTTCAAGTAGAGCAGAAAGAGAAGAAAATTCATTTATAATGAGTCACCGAATTATGACATTCACCTTCACCTTACCAACTTGAATCCTCAGTTTAATCTTAATTGTTGACTAGTGCCAAGTGTCCTCTCAAAATTGTGAAAAGTTTGTCAGGTGAATTTATACTGACAGTGATTAAAAACAAGTGAAACTTCTTTGTGCCAACTTTGGAATTTTATGAAAAGTGTCGACTATTTTTAATTGGAAATTGGATTTATTTATTTTTTCAAAAAAGGTAAAAAAAAATTGATGTTATTTATGTGTTATAGCTTAAGACAGAATTTAATATTAAAGATGACTCCATTTAAGAAATATGAAGAGGGGAGTATTGGTTCATTTGCCATGAAATGTAATGGGGTTGACCGTCATTTCTAGTCGAAGGACGATTTGAGCTATCCAGTATATTGATTAAGACTAAATGAATGTACCACCTCTCTGCCATTTAAAATTCTTCATCATTCTTGTCAAGGTTAGAATGGCTAGTGGAGGGATGACGTCGGGCACACGAATAATACTCGAAAATGTATTCATTTAGAAAGTCTCTCTCGTTACAGTCAAGTGGTAGTTAATAGTTTTTTTATGATTAAATAAGTTGTATTATTCAACTTTACATCTCCTCAATCCACAATTATTTACTATGCACGTACACTAAAATTGTGGACTAATCATCATCAACTGTTGCTCTTTCAATTTGTAGCCATCCTTCAGCTATTTGGGCAATTAAGTATTTAGTAAAAACAAAAAAGAATTTTGTAGAAATAAATATTGCACCACATGTTTGATTTCCCCTCAAGTGAGGATATTTCAACATATTTGGGGGTAGTCAATATGTATTTTAATATCTGTTAAATTGGTCCTTTTTTTGACTACAAAAAACTGTTAAAGGATGTAGTGTGCACAGAGCATGAAAATGAAAACCTCAAAGGTAAAGTTTGTCGATTAAAAAGAGTGCAGAGGAATGAGAAATGAGTTGGGTTGAGACACAAGTACGAGGATCTGTACATATATGACGGAAATTGCCTTCAACAACTAGTATGCCTAGTTACCACTCACTTTAAACATGACCGTAGTTAAGATGAAGGTTTACAAATGTTGGATTTAATGTAGCCAACTCATGCTCCCAACTCTTACTTTAACTGTAGTTACAAGAAATGTACTAAAATACAATAATTGTTTGTTCATAATCTTGAAAGCTTACGTTTTGTGTAGCATTTCTTCTGTATGTCTACAGATCCAACATTGTGCCATATAGATCATAAACTTTTATTAATCTTTTTGTAATGTGAAAATAATGAGTGAAAATTCAAAAGTAGACTCGAGTTTTCATAAAAAAATAACTCTTATTTAGTTAATCTTATTCTCAAAACAACTATACCTACATACAAGCCCCCTCCCCTCTAAATGGTCAAAGTAACGCAAGAATGGCTAACTAGGAAAAGAGCTTATAGTGAGAAGAAGTTTAGAATAGAAAATGATATATATAATCCATTCATTACTTTCTATATTAAATGTTTACTCTTCTCAGAGAGACTTCATAATCAACTTTAATTTGTAAGACAAAGACTCTCAAATTCTTCAGTTCAACTCATTGAGAGGAAATGATTTACTTGAGTCTAAACATTTTGACTTTCCTTCACAGATTATCACCTCCTCGGTCCATTAATAATTAAACTTCACTTTTCCTCTCCAAAATTATGATATATTTTTTAATTTTTTTATAAATTAGAACAACAGGAAATTATTTATTCTCCGCATCGTATCACATCCCCCTCCTTGATTACGTTTTTTTTGTTTTGGTGTGAACAATCTAGTGCAAGTCAAATTTCATTATCCTAATTAATATGTTTACTATTTTAACTGTAGCAAAATAATGTTTCAAAAAAATAATGTTAATTCACAACCCCTCATTTAGTGTGTGTTGTGTATCTGACTAAAATGGAGAGACAAGTTAACAAGAAATGAAGAAATTGTAGGCGTAGGATGATGATGATAAGATAGTTTTTGTGTGATGGAAGAATTATTAAGAAGAAACTTGTTATCAAAAAAATAATATGGCACACAATTGAAACCTTTTTCAAGTTTTTAATTCATTTCCCTCATTTTCATCAACAAAATAAAAAGTGTAGGTAGTTCACAGAGGACAAGTAAATTTAGAGCAAATATTTAAGTACAATTTTTCCCTTTTTGTAGGTGAACTAAAATATTCCAATTTATTTCCTATACAAGTAAACTTCTACAGCCCATCGAGAGACTGGTTGTATTTTTTAAGTAGAGTCATAATGATGGAAACCAACAAGAAATTATTTATCTTTTTGTGTGTTTCCGCTTGTAAAATGATTATGAAATACAGAGTGTAGAATACACATCGAGTAGATTGAAATTAGTTGGCTACTTTTCCTAAAAAAAATGATATAATGGTCAATGGAGACGCTTAAAGAAACACGTTGGAGTTGGATTATTCCTTCCTCTAGTCAAAATGATATGCCACATTACTCCCCCCCCCCTTCTCTCTCTCTCTCTCAAAAACTTTTAAATTGAAGACAACATTTATTTTCATTGAAAAAGTTGTAAGGGATTCAAATGAAAATGAAAAACAAGTTGGTGAAGACTTTTTTTTGTGTCTTGTGTACAGTCTGTAAATGTTATAATAATTCCTTTGCGTGCATTTTTTTTACAAACTTTAGTTTGTACAGTAAGTGAGGGGGGGGGGGTACAAAAGTATACAAGTTTGAGGGTTATCCATGCATAAATAAAATAAGAGATTCCCCATTTTTATTTAATAAGTGAAAGAGAGACAATAATTACTCAAGTTGCATGTACACTTTTAACAGTACAGATACAGATAATTTTTTTAGCCGTGTTGATCTTATTATCATAAGATCAAGAAAAAAATTAATAGGGGGGGATAATTATATTGTACATGTTATTACGGTATCAAATGAAAACAAATTTCACTTTACCTTTTCAACGCTCTGGGCGATACAATTTTTTTTGTCTGTCAATCTAACACTGAGATTAAGTCGACCAATAATGTGAGTATTTAGCATGTACATGTCTATAGTTGACTAATTATTCCCTCTTGTATGTAAATAAAATTAATAATTATTTATGATAACCAAGGTGCATGTGGAGGAAAGGAAAACAACAAGAGATAATGGAATTGATACATGCTAAATGTTTTTTTGCGTTGTGTCTGTGGTGTGTACAGAAAGTGTAAAAGAAGAGAAAAAATAAGGGCAGATTGACATGATTTTATAATTGTGTATATGCCCCCATGTGATTATTATTCACTCTCTTTGTTGGATGGTTTTTTTCTGTAGGAAGATGAGATTTCTCTGTCCACTCGTTAATTCATGTCAAATGGCGTAGGACATGAATTTTTTGAAATTCTCTCTCTCTCTCGTCTCCATTTTCTCCCTTGTCATCATGTTGGTTGGCTCATTAAGGAGGAGGTTGAAGATGAGAAACAAGTGTCGTCCTCATTGTTGTCACACATTTCCTATCCCCATAACTTATGCCCCACATGACATTTAAACCTCTTGTCCTCTTGGATTTGTCGTTACTTTCAAATGTCATAAAATTTTGATATTTGTAAAAATCAATTTATGAAATTTCAACCAACAATATAAAATCAACAAAGTAGTCACAATCAACAAATTTCTGTAGTCGTTGATCCATTTCAAGTTGTGTGTAGTATGAATGTAATAATATGTATCATTTGTACATGTAGAGACATGGTTAATTAGTTTTAAAAAGTGTCAAAATGAACATGTTTTTTTTCTGGTTCATTTAATTGGTGGTGACTTTTACTTTCCACGAATATGGCTTGGATGAGCAAGTCAAATAATAAAAATGAAGATTGTTTTCTTTTTAGTTGAAACTAGTTACGGATGGGCAAAAATACATTTTAAGGGAAAATGTGAAATGGAATTGATCAAGATATTTCTAGTCTTGTTGCATGATCAAATCATTTGAAGGACAAACTTTCTCACTTCTATTTTAAGAGAAGATCATCTGTCGATAGAGTCATAAATGAATACCGGTTGGGGGTACAGAGGACATATTTTTGTCTTTGAAGATTAAAAAAACTGTCCTGACAGGGCTGACATGGTCAAGATTATGGACTCGAGTGAGAAAAGGAGTCTCAACTTATCCCAACTTTGTGATGGAGAGAGAGAGAGAGTAGTGTGTCAAGTATCAAATATCAATGCGGATAACCAGAAACAGGATTCTTCTTTCTCTTCAAAATGAGCCATTAAATTTGGTAGTGGAGTAAAACAAGATTTTAAATTTCATGTTTGTGATCCCCCGACTGTAGTCATCTCATCGTATAAAAATAATATTAAAGTAGTTAGTAGTACAGATTGGTTGTTAAATGATTATTGATGTTTATCTCAAATGCTAAAATGTCTCTTGTATTTTTTTTGTTGATTTCAGGTGTGAATTGATAGTGAAGAGAGTTGTAATTAAAATAAAATAAAAATGGAGGGACAACTGCTATGGATGTTAGTGTTACAACTTTTAGTGATCGTTTCGGTGGCCGTTTGTATTTTAATATTTATGCTAAAGAAGTTAGTAGGTCGTACAAGACTGCCCATGGATTCAAAAACAATTCTCATTACAGCTGCTGATACACTTATCGGCTCCCAAATCTCAGCTCATCTTGCCTCCATGGGCTTCAGAGTTTTTGCTGGAGTCTCAGACATTAATAGCAAAGGGTATGTGGAATTATTCTCTTTAAAATGAAATTATAATCCCATTTAAAATTTTCTCATAAATATTTTTATTGTCTTTTGTCAACCTGTAGAGCCCAAAGATTAAAATCATTTGGATCCCCCTGGCTCCGGGTCATCCCATTGGATGTGACAAGAAATGATAGCCTACATCTTGCCATCAAAGAAGTGCGAGAGCATATTAGTGCTGGTGAAAAAGGTAAATTTCATCAATTTCCACAAATAAGAATAAAAATAATGAGAGTGGAAAATGAGAATATTTGATTTTTTTTGTAGGTTTATGGGCTATCATACATTTAGCGGGGACTGGAGTGAGGACAGGTTCATTAAATGGTGGGGACGATGAACATCAATTAAGAAATGCACTTGAAGTGACTGTCGTTGGAATGCTTCGCTTGATACGAGCCACCATTTTTGAGAAATTTAGCCCAGGTGAGTTTCCTTTTCCATCTCGTAATTATCTTTTTTAAAATTAAATGTGTGAAATTGCCAGTATTATCTGCCGCACCTTCCTGCCAAAGGTAATCATTGTGTTGGTCTCATCTTATGAGATTGTGTTTTTTTATTACTACGGCCTAGTTGGAAAGCTAAAGTGTGTAGCGTTTCCACAAATATTGTCCAAGTTTAGTCCCTCATTATTATTCAATAAAGGAGGAGGGAGAGCGTCGTAGACTCCATTCTGTCGCTCCTGTAGCAAGCAAACTTGTTTTTGAATGCACATTGTGAGTGAGGTAATTTTTAGCTCACCTTTATGAGAGCGTGCGAGTAGTCAAGATCAGCCTCTTTTTATTTCCCTTAATTTCCAGTCAACACCATTCTTCCATTGTTGTGTGATGTAGACTTGGCCGTTGGTTTGGAGCACCTTAAAATTATTATTCATGAGTGGAATCATTATTATATTATCCGTAACCTCCATTTCATCTCAACAATGCGAGAAAAAAACGAGCACTTGTCTTCCTTTTTTACCAAGGGTCTCCATTGAAAGTGTCTTTAGATTTTTTTTGTCTATTAACAAGTTGAAGCCTTTTATTTTATTTTTCAAAAATATGATTGGACAGTTAATTAAAGAGTAAGATATTAAATGGAGGATTGCAAAAGAAGTAAAGTTATGCCCCTATGTAAGTTTTAAATGACTTGTTTAAAATGAAGGAGAATTTGTATGGAAGGCACGTAACTAGACGATGAGGTTTATGAGAGACTAGATAAAATAAAGACAATTAAATTGACGAGTCAAAGGTTACACCACTATTATTGATCTCTCATGTAAGGGGGGGGGGAATGTTGGAGGAGTGAATGGGACGGATAATGAACATGGCATGTGAGTGGAAATTATCGTCAAGTAGTTAGCCAAGAAAAATGAACAAATTAGTGAAGAGATACAGAGAGTGAGTGAGTAAACAACAAGATTTGTGTATGCCAATTCACAAAATGTTATTTAACTTTCTCAATGAAACACAAGTCACTCAAATTTTACGATAATATTTCAATTTCAATAGAATGGGGCCTAGAAAGGTTAGCCCATTGAATAATTTATTGAAAATTGAGAACTACTTTTGCTTCAAATTTTCTGGGTCAATCAAGTAGATAGAGGAGGCCATTCCAAGTCTTGAGAAAACCTCCTTACACGTCCTTTTAATTAAATGTACAGTTTTTTTTCTTACATTACAATTATTAAACGACTTGTCAGATTCTTCAGCATAATCGCCCCAAGTCATGCCATATTTACAGACAACCCAAGTAAAAGACAAACAACAAGGTTCATGGTTGACAAAAAAAACTGGGGGGGATATCAAATTGTTTTATGACTTTGTTTTGTGACATGTGGAGACTTGAAAAAAGGAATGTAATGATACGGTGGGATATTAATTGAGGGATTGTTGATTGGAATTTAGGACGGTTGATCATCTTGGGGGCTGACGATGGGATGTCTCTGGGTCTTCGTGTTTGGGGAAGTGGCTCGGTGGGTCTAACACATGGCGTCTGGACTGCAGCCCGTTTTGCAGCGGTACTTACTTTAGTTGAAATTAATTTTTATAGACATGAGTACATGACCTTGAACAAGGGAGAGAGTTTAATTGTGGGATTTGTGGGTATAAAAATAGGAAGGGTTAGCGTCGGGTTTGAGAGCTCAGTTGAGACCCCATGGAATTCCTGTCATCTCACTTCATCCGGATGCCTACTATGCTCAAAAGTAAGGACTTGTAAACTATTAAGACTATTGAGATGATGGAATATTGAGGAAATTAACTTGTCATAAATATTTTCAGGCTCAATGAATTCCCCACCAATTGTAAGCCCATGGTCGTCTATGAATTGAGGAGTGACTGTAAAGTGGATGAGAGTAAATGTGGGGAGTCGACGGTGAAAAGTGAGCCCGTCATTGAAGTCCTCTCTCCATATGCCATGAAAGCTGTTGAAGAGTCAATCCTGAGCTCATCTCCTCAGTCAACCTACGTCTTGACACCATCCGCCAGTTCTCGGATCAAGAGTATGATGTTTGCCCTCTCCCCCACTTGCGTCTCCGCCGCTGTCCTTAAACAACACAAACACATTGAAGCCATATAAACAACTCGAGATCAAATCAACAACCCTTCAAACCATCCCCCTCCACAATTACAATTACATGACTTTCTACCACTCACAAATATTATCTACCAATTACTTTTTTCTTGTAAAAAGAGCTTCGTCTGTACAGACAGACCCCCCTTCCCCTCACTCCCTCCTTCCACAAAAGAACAAACCTCAAGTCGTCGTCACAAGTGCTCAATTCTCAGTGAATCCTCTCCTCCGTTCAAACATCTCAATTTTTTTTTGTTGAGAGGACTGTGACGTTGTCCAATTGCAATTATTTTTGCAGTACAAAATCAAGTGTACTTGCATGGAAGAAATTATTAAATGTAATATTACCAGTAATTATGTTTAATTGTGTATGAAACTAATATTATTTTAAACGGATAATGTCATTTCCAAGTGTACAATAATTCTTTTTGTGAATTCAAAATAATGCACTAAAGTTGTAATGCAAATGGGCACACCATAATTGTTTTTTTTTTATAAATTTTCATTGAGTCTTAAGTAGTTGTTTTAAAAAATCACTTAATTAATATTAATGGGTGTATAATGATTGTTGTCGACTGTTTAAATGTGTTTAAAAAAATAGAATAATATATTGAAAAAACTACTTAATTTAATCGTCTCTTTTTTATTTTTTCTTCCATGTTGTACTACTAAATAGATAAGGTTAGACTGAGCGTTGGCGGTGTGCAGAAATTTATATTTTTGCTGGGATGGCATTGTAGAAGGAATTTTTGCCTTTATTTCTTATAGCGTTTGGGCAGTGTGTAGACGCAACGGAGCCGAACTGAGGGATGGAGGAGAAAGAGGAAGCAAAAACTTTTGCACTTTTCCTTGTCATGAACTTTGTGGGAAGAATTATAATGAATCTTTCCATGGTCTTGTTCATTCTCTTATCCTCTCCCCCTTCCCATCTTCTTTTCAACACACTCGGACCCTCTTGCACACATCGAACTCATCGTGATTTACTTCTTTTAATTGTCAACCCAATTTTTGTCCTTAATAAAATTGTATCGTCATATCTCACCCCTCCTCCTTCTCCCTGTGTTTAGAAGAGAGAGAGAGAGAGAGAGAAGATGATTTTGGGGGAGAATAAACGTTTGAGAAATAAATCAAAATTCAAACTTTACATAATTTTCTTTGGGGAGAGATTTGTACGGAGGATGTGAGAGTCAGACTATACATACATAATTATATATTATATATAGTCTGTGCGTGATAGTTTTGTCAACAATCAACGGTCGTCATCCATATATACACACAGTCAATGAGGATGAGTGGAATGATGAATGAGAGTTCGGCTTCACCTGTTCTTATCCAGAATGCCTATAACTCATTTTTTGAAGCATTAGCTCAAAAAGCCAAGCTCAAAAGACTCTTCACACCATTCTCCCAAGATTTACGCTCCTTTCTTTCCTCTTTTCCCTGTAAAATAAAAATCCCTCACTTTACATTATTTTTCAAGAAGAGGAGGGGGGAGGAACAAATCATGAAATTTTATGTAGCGGTAGAGTTTTACCTTCAAAATAATTTGTTTAACAAGAAAATATTTATGAAAGATATGAGGAGCAAGAATTTATTTGTTGAAAAAGTTTTTAGTAATTGCAAAAAATGCTCAAGTCAAAGTTTTTGGTTTGGAGAGTTTATTTTTATGAATTAAAGATAGGGATAATATACATTCCTCCCATTTTATACTTTCTCAAAATTTTCCTCTTTTTTTTGCAGCCTCTACAGCCACAACAAGTTTAGTCATGAAAAAAAGTTTTTTATTTTATTTTTTTTATTCTCGCATAAAATTTTACCAAGTTTTTTCCCTCCTGCTTCTTGTCTATACTTTTCATAAATAATATTCATGGGCTTAAAGTATCCCTCCTGTAAAAAAAAGTTTCTTTTTTGGGAGTCTGATGATTTCAAATTTTTTTTTTACAAATTTATTTATATTTATTTTTTCATGTCTATTTTTTGAAAAGGGTTTCCCTTTTGACGTCAAAATTTTGAAATGTTTTTTTTAACTGTAACAAATCATTTTGTAAAGTAATTTTCGCTCATGATTACACTCCCATTGACTTGAATTACCTGACGAGAGAGTGAAAGTCAAAGGAGGAATTTAGAGAGAGAGAGAGAGAAAGTTAAAAATTATAATAAAGAGAAGGAGAAAAGAGAAAGAATAAAAATCCCAAGGGAGACTCGAAGCATCAAGACAATTCATTGGGAAAAAAGAGCTCAGCCCACACGCACAGTACAGATCTGTATAGAATTTGTTTGTGAATAAGGAAATTACATGGCCCTTTTTTTCTCCACGCTCCAGTCGACTCTGTAGTTTTGTAGGATGGAAGAGCTGTGGGATGGCCTGATGATGATGATATTTCCCTTTTTTTCCCCTACCCGGGTAAGAATACTGTGGACATGGAATATCATGGAGGGGCATGTTGTTAGAGTCTGCTGTGTGTGTGTTGGCCTCCGGAATTACACCCGGATGAGTGAGAAAGTCAGTGGAGCAGAGCTCTTAGGTGAATCCTTTTATAGCATCATGACACTGTTCCACCTGAATTTATATCTCACCTCCCTCCCTCTCCCCCCATCCACTCTCTCCAAATGTTTGTTTCTTTCTAATGCATTCTATATTCCTCCATGTCTCTATAGAAGTGGCAGGTGGTTGTATGTAATTTAAAAAACTAGGCTCTTGTATAGCCAACGAAGAAAGTCAGGAGAAAAAAAGAAAGTCAACTTCTCCCTTCAACTTTTTACCTTGAACAAAACCCCCTCACTCTCCCTGCGAGTCTTAGTCTACTGGTGCTCTAAAAAGTCTCCTTTTCCAATGCGTTGCCATGTGGAGGTGATCTTATGGGTATTTACAACCGTACTGAACTTTCCTTGTTCTTTTTTTCTTTCCAACTTCTTTCTCCCCCCGTACTTACCCTTATATGGAGTCTAATAATATCTTTAGCTCATGTACAAGGAGGAGTATAGTCCAAGTCAAGACACATAAAAGAGAGAAAGTTGCTCCGTGTACTTGGGTAATTCCCCCTCCCTCTTTCTTCCATCCTTTCTCTATTCCTTTCTATTTATTGCCGTCTAGTTGCAAAGGCAACTTTTCATTTCATTTTCATTTGTTTCACTTTCACTTCCCCCCCCCCCTTCCTTCTTTGTGGAGGGAAAGTGATGAAAGATTTCTTTGACAGTGGGAGTTTGGGATTGTTTTCTTTTTAAGAGTTTTATTCATTGATGAGTCTTGATGGAAGATTGAGGTGGAGTTTTGTGTGTCATTCTCAAGTCTTGCAATTAGAAGGGAGGGGGGGGGGGGTCGACAGAATTGAACAATGACACCCTGAATAATGGAACAAGGTAGAAGAGAAGGGAGTATAGGGAATTGTAAATAATAAGACTATGCAGGGACGGAGCCACTAAGTCATTCCTTTTTTTTCCCTTGAGTTAGTTGCCGTCAAGTTGCACTCAACTAAGACTTCCGCCGCACGTACATTGGACCAGGACTCACGTGTGTGTCTGTATATGGACCATGGGCCTCTCATACAAGGAGAGCACTTGTCGTACCCACAAAGAACAAAAAAAGAAAGTACTTGCAGACCCCACTCACATTCAACCGTCTCCTCTTTTTTTTTTTTTTACAGATATCTCTTTTTTTGGCTAACTTTCTAGATTGAAACCTTTATATTTGTATAGTCAACTTGATACTCTCTACCTTTTCTCTGTTCTAGTTTTCTCTCCTCTCTCTCTCACACAATTTTTTGGGTCTTGACGACGACGACACAAATTCATCCATTTTTTACCAATAAACTTTTGATGAAAAATTCCCTTTTGTCATTTCAAGTGAGTCAAGTCAAGTGACTATTGACTTTCTATGCTTACAGCCAATTTTAGTTTTTTTCTCCATAAATTCCAAAAAAGGCATCATCATTCCTACTCGTATATATCAAATAATATGCAAAATTTTTTTTTATACTCACATATTGAATAATTACACTAGGTATACGCAATATTAGACGTACATTATAATGATTATAATACGACTCTTTTTTTTGAAAGGGGGAGAGATATTTATCTAGCTCATATGATATATGTAAGAATATAGGCATATATAAATTGACATGGTTAAGTTTTATATGGAGAAAGAGCCTCAAGCATAAAAATAAATCGATGATGCTCATATAAGATTAGACTAGTGAGGGGACAAGGAAGAGCCATTAGTGTGATGTGTTCCTATGTCCCGACATTTCTCCAACGTGAGTCCACGAGCCACCGTTTTACTTTCACAATTGCTCAAAAAAAAGAGAGAAAGAGAGACCTACCCGTATATAAATTTGGGAAGGGGAGGAGACTACCTAGAACTATATGGATAAAAAAAATCATGGTATCATTCAATAATATTACAAGGGCTACTAATTAAGTGTTATATTCCCTCTCTGGCTCTCTCCCTGTGGCAGGAATCATTATTTAATATTGACATTTATGTATAAAAATTCTATTATATTGTGTGTGCAATTTAAGACTCTTCATCCTTCTTTCACTTGCTTTCTCTTTTTTTTCTGTCATAAAAAAACCCTCTAGGGGCTTTAGACTTTAGTATTGCTCTCTCTCTCTCTGTTTTTTTGTTGCCTTTTTCTATAAGAGTCGCTTGAACTGTTGGTCTAAATTGACTCTGATTCCAATCACTTTATCTCTGTGTTGTCTGTTGTGTGTATATGTAAAAAAAAAGTATAAAAGGGAATGGGGAATGCCTCCATGGTCGTTCGTGCTACGCAGTTTTTTTTCCTCCACTCTCCGTCTTTCTTTCTCTCTTGCGCTTTCCCTATAGTGAAGGAGGCTATTATAGATAATTAATGCAGTCAGTCGACTCAAATCTACTCGCCTTGTCGCTTTCCATTTGTCCTTAATTTCCTAGCTTGCCCACCACAATCACGGCTGTCTCTATACCCTCATACATTTGACAGAGAGTGAAAAAGAGGGGGGAGGGAATTGAGTAAAAGGTATGGAGGTAAAAGCAAATAGATAAAACGCAGACAAATGGAATGAGTGTGGCCAAAGTAGAGGGAGAGTGAGGACCCCATATAAATTTGAACTCTCTCTCTCTTCTTTTTTTATCTTTATATATATTCAAGATTTTCAATGTAAAGAGTTGAGGTTCTCATTCTTTCTCTACTTGAGACTTTCCATGTGAAGACTTTCTCCTCCTTTCTCTTTTCAACTAACTTCTGAGCACTCTCTTCCTCTTCCCACCTCACTTTATCGATAGTTACGGGAGTTAGTGGGAGAGAGAAGACTCTTTAACTACCTCTACCACTACTAATAATCAAGGAATTGAGTGAAAGGGAAAGGAGAAAGGAGGGAGGGGAAAAGAAGTGAAAGTAAATGAGAAGAAAATGTCACCTGAAAGCCGCGCTGACATGATGGTTTTCTAGAACACTTCGATCGTTGTAAATTAATGAAAGGTCAGTACCCACGTTCACGTGGAAGTTATTAGTCCTCCCTGAAAATTGTTTTTTTTTCACATTTAAGTAACATAACATTTATTTTATCCCCCCAAATCCAAATCCAAAATAATACAGGTAGACAGGTAGATTTTCTTATTGATTCATGCAGGTAGATAGATAATCATTTGAAAATTTCTTTTTTATTTTAAATCTCATTAATTTTCTCTTTAAAGTCTACTTCTTAAAATAGATAATGAGAATAAAAAAGAAACTAATTTATAAATTAAAAGTTTTAGACTTGGAATTAAATTTTAGTTTGTGGGGGGATAGTAATAATTTGGGCCTCTATTTTTTTAAATCAAATAATTATAAAAAAAGGTAATTATAGACTAATCAAAGTGAATAAATAAATATTAGGGAAGAGTGTGGGGGTGACAAGTCATCATTCATACTTACCAGTGTGCTCAAAGTCATGGATGAGGGCTGCAAAGACTAGGGAGAAGATTTCTAAGTCAGATAAGGTACTCTGAAAAAAATAAAAAAAGAGAAAAAAAGGAACCATGAGTTTATATACTAAAGAGAGAGACCATTCATTCCTTGTTCACAAGGAATGGATGGCAATGGTGTGCAATTATTTCCTCCAGACTAACTCCATATCATCACAGGACTTTAGCTATGATTCATGGCAGCCCCTTGTCATATATCCCGTCTAATGTGTTATGGGTGGATGTAGGTTATACTTTATATTGGGGGGCTAACATTAAAGGGATATAGGAACAACCCACATGATCTATTTACTGACTGTCTGAAACTTTTTAACTCAACTAAAACTGCTCTGACTCTCTCTCTATACATTTTGACTCTAGCCGGAGGAAATTCCTCTCTCTCTCTCTCTTTCTTTGTTGTATGTGACCCCTAGATTTTAGATGATTTCACTGGCTCTAGCCTTCTTCATCCTTCACTGTCTCTTTCAACTTACATCGTTCCACCCAATTGAAGATTACACCTTTGAGAAGGGACCGTCATAAAACCCTCATTAAATTTACCAGGTCGAAAGAGAGAGAGAGAAACTTTATACCTTTAAGTTGCTTTTCTCGACCCATTCGTTTTAGTTCAAAAGACTCTCTCCCTCTCTCTTTCCTTCCTTCTTTCAACACGGACAAACACTGAGTCGAGGAAGGGGGAAGCAACAGGAAATTGCACATTCATTCTCGTAGCTTATGACGTGTTTCAAATGACGTGAACAAGAAGAAGAACAAGGGGAGAAAAATCTGGGCGGTTAGTTCCTTCTCATAAGATAAATTCAAAAGAGATAGAGAGAGAGAAAGAGAAAGAGGGAGAAAGTAGAAAAAAAAGTATTTTACCTGTTTTGAAAAGGCCAGGTTTTGAAAAAAAACTCTGTGTATAAAAAAAGTATTACAAAAAGGAAAAACAGTATGAGATGGTGTCGAAAATAAAGAGATGTGAAGTGAAACATTTAAAAAAAAAAAGTTTATAGTTTTTATAGAAAATAATATAATCCAATTTACGAGAGAGAGAGAGAAAGGAGGGAAAGGTAGTGGCAAAAAGGATTCTTAATTCGATACTTTTTTTTCCTAAATCCTCCATCCTCACAAAATTTTCCCTGTACCTATATATATATATACTGTATACTATAGAATTTGTACACTTATTTATATTATTTGGCGTGTGTTTATATTGAGAATAGATAAAACTTGAAAATTTGCTGAGTTAGACTTTGACTCAACTGACTGAGTGAAGCTTTTTGATTTCCCCAGGCTAGATGAAAAATTAGGTAGTCTTTTTGAGGGGGGGGGGGGCTAGCTAACAGACACAGAGGGAAGGTGTAGTCCGTTAAGTCGGGCTCTCCTCTTTTCTCTCTCTCTTTCTACTTGTTCAGATTCTCCTAAAGAATCTAGGAGAGAGAGAGAGAGAAAGCATGAGAAGTTTCGTAGGATTATGGAGGATTAAATTAGCTAAGATACTTTTACCGCTATGCCGGAGGAGGCGATGAAGTAGTGAAGCGTTTGTGTGACATCAGCTGCATGGATATCATTATGGTAGGGATTCTTTAACTTGGTATAACCTGCAACAAACAAAAAAAATTATATAAACATCATCATCATTAACTATTATATCCCCTCCTCTAATAATATTATTTACACTCCAACAAAAACAAATAGGTCAAAAGGGCATTTTTCTAACTGGACACCCAAACCCTCAAATTTCCCACACATTCTACGGAGTATCGACTCCCATTTTGTTTTTTTATTTTAAAGACCTTGTGTACATGTTGAACAATAAAATAAAATAGTTTGAAAATCTTTGACATTTACCATACTCCACGGCCGCCAGAAAATTGTCCAGTTTCTCCAAATCAATACGAAATTTCGTTACGACTCCATAGCGACTGAACAAGTCCTTGGCAACATACTGGACAAAAGTGGATTGTGTAAAAAAAATAAATAAGAGAGAGTTTTTTTTAAAAGTACAAATGTAAATAGAAAATTGAATGAAAAGGCATCAGGTTAAAAAAATCAATTAAATTGTCATTTTACCTTGAGACTGTGATTATTGGATTTTTCATGCAATTTGAAGATATCAAACTGCCAGTTGTTGATATCCTGTAAATTTCACAAACAAATCAAAATTTCTTTTGTATAAAAATCTCTCTCTACATGTACAACAATTGACACACATAAAAGAGAGAAAAAAAATTGCAGTACAACAAACACCCTCAATAAATTTATATACAGACAAATGACGAACCTTCTCTCTCTCTCTCTCTGTGCAGAGATATAACAAAGGGAGATGAGTCGACCTTTACTCATTGAGAACAAATAATGCAATTTGTTCATTCCTATAGAATGTGGTCAAACTCTCTCTCTCATATCTTTAATTCTACTCACAAATGACTACATACATTGTCTGAGAGAGACATTTTCTCCTCTTCATTCCCTTTGTATTGAAGGATAAGCCGACAAAACACAAAGGTCTCTCTCTTCCCCCTCCCCTCTTTTCTCTTTCCTTTCTTCCTCTCATCTCATCTATAGCCAGTGGCAAATTTCACTATCCTTATCACAAATTATTTTCTCCTCTCTCTCTCTTTTCATATACTTTGATACTTGGATTACCAAGTCATACAAAAGCTATTTAATTATACAACGTGACTCGTTCCAACGAACTTGTTTCCCAAGTCTACTTTACTATTCTGGTCTCGATTCACAAAAACAAATTTTACCTCCAAACTCTTCCCTTCCCCCCCCCCTCTCTCTCTCTTTTTACAGAGTCAAAAAATATTGTAACAAGGAAGTACTTGTTATATAAACTGTAGAGAGAGAGGGAGGGGGGGGAGAGAAGAGTGTATGAAATATAGATTAAATGGCATGAGAGTAAAATATATATATTTTTTTTTCGCTGTGTATACTTGAGACAAGAATTCTATTTTTATCATATCAAAAGAGAGAGAGGCAAAAAAAAACTAGATTCCTATCCCCCTCTAAATCTCTCGTCTCTTCATTCATTTCATTGAGTTTGACTCTCTATAAAAAAAAATATAAATATATGAGGAGATAAATCAAGTGCAAATTCTATGAGAAAGGGACTGAGCGAGTGTGTGATACACCGTTTTTTTTCTCCTCCTCCTCCACTATCTCACCTCTCCATCAGACTTCTTCACTTTTTCCTGTTCCTTTTTTAAGTTGCTTTCAATTTCCTCTCACCCATAGCAAAGAGAGAGAGAGGAGAATCTCATTCAGGAAAGGAAAAATTCACATTCACATGATAAGTAAATTTACTTTTAAATGATTTGTCAATCTCTATGAAAGGAGGAGGAGAGAGAGAGATGCAAGTCTAGTAGAAGGGTAAAGTGGGCATAAACGAATTGTAGAGAGCACATAGTTTGAGAAGCAAAAAAAGTGATGCACAAAAAAACTTACTTTGAGAATATGAGCTACTTCAGCTGGTATTTGAAGTGAGTTGGAACTCAGTTGTCGATAGAATCTGTCGACAAAGAGACCCACACGTATCGCATTTGCCACAGATCGAAATCTTGGTCTCGGCTCAGTCTTGACGGGTTTAACTGCATTTTTGGTGAAAGTTGCTGCCAGCCATTGCCTCACTTCTTCTGGTATAACTTCTTCATCAACTTCAGATAATTCATTCTCTGACTCCTCTCCTTGCCTACATTTTCCCCCCAACCCACCCCATTCATAGAATACTCATTTTAATTCAATACCATTTCCCCCCCCCATTCATCCAATAGAAATACATTTTTTTTATATAAAATAAATATAAAGAGAGAGTTCAATACAAAAGAGAGACAGAGTGTGTGTAAATAGAAAATCTAGTTCTAAAAAAATCTAAACTTGTACAAAAAAAAATTCTAGGGTACTTACAATATAGACAGCACATCAAAAAAAATGCATAGAAAAATAAATTCTCTAATACAAATCTATTACAATTTTTCCAGACTACACAAATAAGAAGAGGTATATTTTAATGGAAAAGTAAGGGGTAGAGCTATAGCATAGCTGCTATGTACATATGCACAAAGGTAGAGAGACCAACAGCCCAAAAAACTAACTTTTAACTAATAATGAAACCATTAATATTTACTACTCTTACTCTACAAATATACTAGGACTCTATAGGTAGATTAAGCCAAGGTAAACTAAACTAAGATTCCTTGTGCACTGTGTAAAGTACAAAATGACAAAAAAATGAGTAAATTTTTACTTTCACCCATAATCATAACCATAATAATAATAAAAAAAGGGGAAAATTGAGCAGCTACAAAATAACTACGAACTACGAGAGAGTCAAGTGAATGACACGAAGGGAGGGAGAGCAAATTTTTAGGAGCATAATACACTATTTTTTTTAAAAAAAAAAAGTTAATAAAAAATGTAGGACTGACATTGAGTGTGACAGTGATAGGACAGACAAAAATGTCTGGAGAAGTGGGCTAGTAGTACGTAGCGTACATGGTGTGTCACGTATGAAATTGTTTAATTCATAAGAATTAATCGTGGAGAGTTAAAATTGAGAGAGAGGGGGGCTTTCACATTCTCTTCCGTCAATAGTTGTGAGAGACTGAGTGTAGATTATAAATGGAGTTTGGTACACATTACGAGGAGGATGAGGTGTACTAACCAGAGAACCAGAGTTTTTGGGTTGTTTTTGGGACTATGGAAATGTGAGTCTCCAAAAAAAACTTGCCACAGAGTTTTGGTAGTGACGGCAAGTGTACGAGGAAAACCACGAGACTAACTCGTTTACTACATATTTATACACTAATAACCCATCCAATCAACCAACCCTAACAACCACCACGACGGAATACCAGTCGAGTAACTCTATCCCTCCACCATCCCCCCCTCCTCCTCTCTTTCTCGTTAATGTACTTAATACCCTGTTAGATGAATATGCGGCCAAAAATTGGATAGTTGACTGCCAAACAGTTTTCTTGTTACCCTTAAAAAAAGCTTTAGTCCATCCTTGTGAGTGCCAAACTAATTTTAATATTTTTCCATATCTGTCCTTTTTTCTCCTGTATAGTTACTCACCATATAAATTTATATAGGTAATTCTACTCTCTCTCTCTCTCTCTCTCTCTCTTGTTAAATTAGTTATAAGCCAAAATAGATTCACTTTGAATTTATTATAACATGAATACTCCCCACTCCACTCTGTACAAAACTAAAGGACTGACATTACGGATTAATGACCCACATGGACACGGCGCGTCTTGGCTGTCAAATTTTCAGTGAGAGAGAGAGAGTGCGAGTGTATGGCTTATATTTTTTGACATGAAGAGAGAATTTTGCACATTGTCTTGTCTACCATGTAAAATTCTAACAATTGTACAAGTACATTGAGATTGAGTGGAGGGGAGGGGGGCAGGGGTAGGGGCTTTAGAAGGGGAATTTGTAGTTGTTAAAACGACTGTGGTTGAAAATCCCTCAATTTCTATGAACGTTTAAAATCTCTAGAGATGATCAAGTCATTTTGTTCTGTGGTGGTCGCAGATGGAAACATCGTCCCAATCTCTTGAATGTGTAAAATAACCTTTTCTTCTCAATTCCTTTTTCCTCGTGACACGCCAAAAGGAGTATTTTCACCCCCCCCCTCCTCCTTTCCCCTTTGAAGTCGACATTTTACATTATATATAGCTTTTCCTCTTTTCTCTTTCCAAAGCTTTCCCCATTCTCATTGCCATTTCTACTACCTTTTCAACTTTTCATTGAGGAACTTTTGAAACTATTATACATGTACGTATAGAGAGAGAGAGAGACTGGAGCTATAAAACAAAAACAACAAAGCTAAAATTTCTCTCTCTCTCTTGCTTTCCCTCTTGGCTTACAACTCGAATGTTACATATTGAAACGCCCTGACTTTATACACGAGAGACTTGAGAGAGGAAGGGGGAAAAGTCTGTAGAGAAACAACGTCAACTAATTCAATATGGGCTAACCAGGCGGGTGTGTACCTTAGCATACTTTTGTATTTGTGTGTGTGCATTTAATTGCGACAGAATATGTGACATTAGTTTGTATCCCAGAGTCATCAACAAGAACAAGAGAGAATACTTTAACCACTATAATGTATACAAAAGTCATCTCATAAGATTCCAGTTGGGTGGTGGTGGTATGGTACACACACACCATACAGGAGAAAGGGGAAGAGACTTGTTTTTTGAGGAGTTAAAATGTGTACAAGAGATATGAACTTTGATCAAGGATATATAGAGTGAATTGTGGGTAGACGGAGCTTTAGTAAGTACAGAGTAGACTGTAATATAATAGACAAAACTATCTATCTATCTCTCACGTCAGTCAGTCACTCTTTTTTTTTGCTTTTTTGGCTGTTCTGTATCTCTACTCTATGTCGTCCCTTACTCTTTACCTTATGCCCTACATACAGCCAGGGAGAGAGAGAGAGAGCGTGTCGACAAGAGCTGTGAAACTAACAAATATTTGATGAGGAGGTGCTCCCTCCCTGGGAAAACCCGGGGAGGTTTGGTACTTGCTGACGTTCTCCCTGACTCAGGCAGCCCATTAATAAAAGATTGGACTTTTTTTCCCACCTAAATAGCCCATTCAATAAATGAAAACGGGCAAAAGTCCAAATATAAAATAAATTTACTCTCAAGACACAGTTGCTATTTTTTTTGAGGGTGAAAAGAAAAAATTCACAGAGAAAACGGCCACGCAAACAATCAACCCTCGGCCTCCTCCTTCTTTTTTTTTTAGTTTAGTCCAATGTACAAGGAAAAACTGTTCAAGAGTCATGTACACGAGTCTCAAGTTTTTTTATAGTCAACAAAAAAGAATCTTGATCTCTTTACCCCCCTCCTTATTTTCTATCCATAAATTTTCTAGTCTCACTGGGAATACTAAAAAAAAATTCTTTCATTCAATCTTTCTCTCTCTCCCCAAAAAACCGATTTCAAGTCATCGACACAATGTATTCCATGTAAACCAATATAAAATATGCTACACTCACCCCCCTCCTCCTCCCCCTTTCTCTCTCTATTGTTGGCTTTCTCACTTTTTTTTATCCATATTTGTGTGGCTGAAGCGAGTGGCACTTTTACTGCAGAGATTGTACACTCTGTTGTCGTCTTGAGAGAGAGAGAGAGAGCTTGTGTGTGTGTTCCATATGGCTCATGCTGCTTGGCTCCATAAAATTGTACACAAAATGAGAGAGAGAGAGAGGCAAGCCAAGCAGAGCAGTCTGTGTGTCAGACCATTGTCATAAATAATCTCCTGATATTTTGAGTTGACTGTACACAAGCCACTTTTTGTTCCCCCTCCTCCCCCTCCTCGTACTCCATGCCATGTTATACATGACAAGGGTAATAGAGTTTTTGAAGGGAAAATGACAACAACAAAAAAAATGTTACAACTTACGACTCATCCAACTTTTAAGTGGAGTAAAATATTCTTATATTAAAATGAAAATATACAACTCGAGCAAGAGCAGAAAAAAAAACTTTTTTTTGACTCCTTTTCACAATGTCCTCATTTGCTCCAGTTTTTTTTGTACACAAACATAAGAGATAAATATATGTACATGTACTGATGTACATGTGTTAATATGGAGATATAAAAAGAGAGACACATTTTTATTTAAATAAATTTATATGCATGCATGTAGGTGAGAGCAAAGTTATTTTTGTTAGAGAAAAAGAAGAATATGAATCATATGTAAAATTTATCATTCCATGTTAGGACCTATTTAACTACAGAGAGAGAGATGGAGGATGGAGATGAAGATGAAAATTACAAGAGTCTCTCTCTCTGTGTCTGTTGTAGTTAAAATATGCCGAGTGAACATGTAAAAATATTTTTATACTTTTCCACACTTTTTTATTATTATTATTAGAAACAAAGGAGTAAAAAAAGAGGATCTGTACACTTAACTGGAAGTCCTCTCTCAATGTTTTTGTTTCTGTCCTTATGTTCTATTACTTGAATACTGAGAAAATGTTAAAGTTTTTTTTAAAAAAAGAAGAAAAGAAGAAAACGGATATTTTATTCTGCATTGCGATTTGTTTACACTTTTTTTGATATTGTAAAAATATACCAGGTAAAAGTATATAAAGTTACTTTTTTTTATACAAAAAAGTGTGGACTGTAATTGACATGAAAAGGTTTTGAAAAAATATTGTTGTGCATGATGTTGTACAGATACATATTTACAATATCAGTACAATTGAGAGAAAGAAAGAAAGAAGAGGAGAAAAAATGTTGAAAGAGACGTCATTTTTTTCTCTATTTTTCTCTCTTGTTCCTTTCTTTTCTATTGACTCAATTTCTGCTACAGTTTTGAAGATATTCTTCTATCTGTAGTGCCTTGGAGAGTGTAAAGAGAGGAAAATAATGGGGGATGATGTTTCAAAAAATTTTTTTGGCTAAAGTTTTGGCTTGAACAAATTTCCCTGAAATGGGAATGGGAAAGGAGGCGTAGAATAGAGAAAGAGAAAGGGGAGAGAAAGGAGGAAGAGAGAAAGGACAAAAAGCTGTGTCTCCCTAGCTGGAGAAATGGAGATAAGGAAGAACAAGAGAATGGGGAGCATTGAGTATTCACTTTGCTTATTATTCGGGTCGTTTCACTCTTTCTCCTTGGGTCTAAATGCCAATAACAGAGCAATCATTCCAAGAGGACAAAAGATGTCTATTGAATGTGAACTAAAAGTAAAACTGAGATGAAATTTTGGAATGGTTTCACTAGCCCCCCTCCCCTCTCCATGGCCAAAAGTGTACACAAAACACATAGACAAATGCCCCGTGTGTTTGTGTTGAGTGGAGAGAGAGAGAGAGGGAAAATGTACTCTCTCTAGTGTATAGATGACGATAGTCCTGGTGTACACAATAAAGTCGGCATGCTTTCCCATGATATTCCCCCCACAGCATCTCCATCCATAAAACATAGGGTTGAGCATGTAACATAATGTACACACAAGAAGATGACTACTCGGAATTCAAAACGTGTACGGAGGTCCGCTTTATTATTCGGTTTACCATCACCCACAAAAAAAATACTTGGGAGGCAACCACCCCTACCTCACACTCACGTACCCTTTCATTGTCATTTATTTCTTTTTTATCAAAAAAAAAATAAAGTGAGGCAATTTCTACAATCCATCTCTCTCTCTGGCTTTAGTGACTGGGTGACTATTTATATTACATGTTGTAATGTGTATGTATGATCAATTTATATTGACAGTGAAAGAGACCCCACATTTCATTGTTTATTCCGTCTGACATTGATTTCTCAACATGACAAAATCCCCATTCTCTACAGACTACACACTTTCAACATTACAGAATAGTCCCCTTTGGATTTATACGTCTATGTATATATGTATAGGTACATCTATATCATTTTAGTTGTTGATCTAATCATGGCAGAAAGAAGTTTGAGGAAAGTATAAATATTGTACAAGTGTGAGGGTTCAACCATTATTTTATAGATCCTCTTTCTCTCTCTCTTGTGTGTGTACTTTTATTTATGTATATTTTGTGGATGTAACATAGGGAACACGTCGTCATCTCATTCTCACCCTAAACGAATCATGTTAATTTGTAAGTTTGGCACGAAGAACAGCTATTAATTAATTGCAACTCAACTGCAATCCAGACGACCCTCCCCCCCACAATCACGTACTGAACAGATATCCATGTACATCTCTCATACCATTTGTGGTACGAATATACCCTCCGTCTCTTTTTTCACTTTGATTTGACTTGTGGGGATACTTTTTGAATGATTTACAAAAAAAGGAGAACTAAAGCATGTAATTACTAAAATGAGGTCAATTGAGAGGCAAGGTGATGATTGTGATAGTTTGAAGGGTGTGCATTCTCGTTCCGGTCACAACAATCATTATCAACTTTTTTTTACTTTACTTTACATTGTACATATACGAGAGGGATTTTTTTTATGTTACAATTTTATAGACACAATTGGATTTTGCAAAAAAGGGGAAAGACAATAAATTAATTTGTGAATACTGAATGCACAATTAAATTAAATCAACTTGCATTGATCAAATATAATGCCAACTGTCCAAAAAGTATTTTTTTGAAAAACTAAATTAAAATAAAAACATTACAAAAAAACGTTCAAGTGTAAGGGAATAGGTGACAGGGGACATTTATAAAAAAATTATTTTTTGTTTGTTTTTTTGGCTGATTATTAATTGAATATTAAAATGCACCTTCGTGGGGCAATGATTTCTGGAACGATATCATGTATTTCATCACTCTGTGTGTCACTTTCATTCTCATTTTCTTTGTCTTCCACGGCCCTGCATTATATACGTACGGGTATTTTTTTTAGAATTATATATACATTTTTATATACAAATTACAATTTTTTTTAAAAAAAACGTGTGTCACATGTATTTACAGCATCCAAATATTTTTATTCATTTTTTATCATAAACCAACCGTCCTTCTCCTTCTTTTTTGGTGTCTCTCTCTCTCTCTCTATTTATATTTTTTGTATATTTATTCTATCACGGTTTAACTTTTCAAATATATCTTTTAGCACTTGATTCATAACATTCTCTCTTATATAAAATCTGTATCTGTACAATATAATGGATTTTCAATGTACGACAAGAATTTAAAAATAATAACAAAAACAAATTCTAGATCTTAAACAGTTTTCAATTTTTTTTTATAAACTTCATCAACGAGTTCAAAGTCTTCTTATACATTTACACACACAAAAAAACTCGTTACTTTTTTTTAATAGTATCTGTTGAAATTACAGATAATTCATCGCTCTTGTTTAGTTTGGCATATTTGGCACTCCACAAGAGTCAAAAGTCAGTTCATTTTTTTTATTTAATTTATTGAAACTCAAGAGAAGAATGATGACGACCAAGAAGAAATTTTTTTTGCATGCAAAATTTTCGAAACAAGAATAAGCATGATCATCATCATCAAAAAAAGAATAAAATTATTTTGTTTTGTAAAATAGAATATAAAAACAATTTAACTACCTATATATCTGTAATAATAATAATAATATATAAAAAAAGAACTAGAGAATCTACAAACAACATTAATTTTAACTGTCGTCGTTTGAAAAGTTAAATTGTGCGCATTAGAATTAGAAATTTATGAAGAAATAGTTTTATGTCATGTAATTATTTATGTTACATTTTCCAAACCAGAGAGAGAGAGACGTCAACAAGAAGAAGAAGGATAAAGTACTAAGAAATGTACAAACGATGACCGCTTAGAATAATTACAGAAGGTAAGGAAGACGAAAAAAGAGGGAAGGAGATTCGAGTACTGTAGAAAATATAATTTTTGGTATATATTAATAATAATGATAACTTTTGTGAAATGTTCTCAAAAAGGAGGAGGACAAGAACAAGTAGTGTAAAATTAAGTACAAAGTTCCATTTCACATAATGATAATAAGGAGGAAAAAGAGATCCTGCTCTCTTGTTGAAACATATAATTAGAGGTTTGACATCATCATAGAAATAGAGATACTGCTCTCTCAAAGTAATATATGTATATTTGTCAGTTGTACAACTTTTTGTGAAGAAACGTTTTGCATTAATTATAATTTTACTAATGGATACTACAAGAGATGAAGGAGAGGAAGGGGAAGAGGAGGAGGGGGACAAGGGGCTGGGGAGTTTTTTGGGTAATTGTAATTGTAAAATGTTGAGACCAAGCTAAAAGAAAATGATGATGGTCTTGTCTTATTAACAGAGAGACTTGACATTTCTCCCCATGACTGTAGGTATAATTTATAGTTTTATGGTTATCTCTACAGATCTCTACATTTTATATATACACAAAAAAAATTCACCCTTCTTGTCATGATTAACAACCCGAAAGAAAGTTTAAGAAGAAAGAAGAGACAAAAAAAAGGATAATAAAATATTTTATCCAGATAAAATAAAAACACCTAAAGATCTAGAGACAGAGAAAAGATCCCCCAAAAAATATATATATTCTTTTTTTTTGAGACAGAAAAAAAAGAGTCTGTCTCAAAAAAAAAAAAAGAAAAGTGAATGTGAATACAATGAAGAAAAGAGAAAATGATTGGACAAACCTGTTTGCACTTTCACCCTCAGCTAGTACCTCGATAGCATACTGAATATTTTTCTGGAGAATCTCTTTCGAGACATCTTCCTGTTGGCCACTCTCCAACTTGTCGAGGATGAGCTTAAGTCGTTGAGCTACTGCCGAAGTACTCAACGTTTTGAGGTCAGAGTTCAAGTCCACAGCTATGTTTTTTTTCCGCAGGATTTTCAGTCCATTTGTCGGCTCCTGCTCGTTGGTAACTGTATAGTGTGTCGTGTTTTGAGACAAAACACAATGAAAAAAAGAAAAAAAGGAACAAGAAGAGCATTCATTTTAAAAGTTTTCTCAAGTAATCCGTGAAAACCAAAGAAATTAACCGTTCCCATTATCCATACAAAAGAAAAAAAGAGAAAGGACTTTTATAGTCTCAGCTTCAATCTCTACAGATATACGTACAAGTGTATGGATTCATGGAAACTGATTTTGAGATAATTCTTTAATCTTAGCTTTTATATCCATTTTCATGTAGTCTACACACATACACACAATTGTACAATTTACACTCAAAACATAATACGAGTACAATGTAAGAGTCAACAGGGGTATTCAAAAATAGCTTTAGCATAAAAAAAAGGATTACAATCTACACACAAAAAAAACGTAACACCAGACTCACAAGTCAGACGACACCCAAGGTGACTACTGGACATGCTTAAATAACTCAACAGTTAGAGAAAGAAAAAAAAGTTAAGAGGTCAGAGGTCAAAAATGGTTATTTTATCTTTACTTTTATCTCACTCATAAATTAAATCCCCCTGTCATTCCAATCCTCCCAAGTTTTTCTCCTTGAAAAAAAGAAAAGTTATATTTTCTAAGAAAAAGAAAACAATAACAAAAACGGAGAATATTTTCTCACATAACCAAACCACGTCAAATATTTTTGTCTGATACCAAAAAAAACTCAACTGTTTCTTTTTCCTTTGATGACACAGAAAAAAAATAAAGAAAAAGGCAGGGGAGGAGGAGGAGGACAGTTTGAGTGTACAAATGTAGGAACATGGATTTTCTATTCTCTATAGAGCGATTGTAATGTACAATTTGATGTATTGCATCAAACACACTCTTTTTTATAGGCAAACACTACTACACATAGAATGTACATGTGTCATTTAAGTGTATTATACCTATATATGTAAAAAAAGGAGAGTCGGTGAAAAACAAAAAAAAAACCTAAGGGAGATAAAATGGTGCTGGATGGGAAAAAGGCTATTAGAGAGCGACATGAGCTTTCCATTTCATTAGTTATTTAGTGAGTATTTAAGTCACATATCCAACTCTAAAAGTTGACAATGCTTTTGATTATTCCATTTATGTTTCAAGAGGACCCTCTCTCTCTGCGTGTACATGAGCTCGAGCTTCACATGTACAAGAACAAGGAATGTTTTCATGGATAAGGACTTTAAGCTGAGGCTAAGACTTTTAAACTCTTCTCTCTCTCTCTTTTTTTTAATACACTCTAAAACCCCCTCTCTACTATTTTTTTCCCTGTGTGTCGTCATTAGAGACAAAAAAACAAGGTCAATTTTTTTTTGCCTACCCTCTTCTCCATGCTTTTTAGCTTAGAGAGAGAGAGAGAGAGAGAATGAGATTAAAAGAGCGAGAGGAAAAATTACTAGTGACATATCAAACAAAAGTAAATTTCAAGTTGGAAAAAAAACTACAAATATGTACACTATACAAATGTATGTGCAAATTGAAGCTACAGCTACAGCTACAACTACACAACTACAATTACAGATAGACACGGCGGCACAATAAATTGAAACTAGAAACTTAGTGGCAGTCCATGTTATACGACTACGTACGTTATTTGTATGCTACGTACTTTACTAGGAAAGGGCTAATGATGGACGTCAAGGAAAGAAAAAAAAAAAGGGAAGCGCGATCACAAAAACATTATCTAATCACAATTACAATGAGAGAGAGAGAGTTAGAACAAACTAGAGAATGATTTTTGTTTAAGTATGACATTAAATATAACTCTAATTTTTTTTAGTATATTTGTGTGCTTCCTACCAATTTGATAAGTTGCTCCGTCAATTTCAAACGTTGCACTTTGACAGCGGAATATTTTCTCATGGGACATCCCAGGATAGAGAAAATGAAGATGAAGATGAAAAGAGAGACAGAAAGAGAGAGAGAAACAAATGTCGTGTGTCAGTGTCGTGGCTTGCTTTTTTCTTCTTTTATTATTATTATTATTATACTCTCTCTAGTACACGTTTCTCTGTATATTTATATGTATACAAACTAGACAGAATTGTCAAGTGAGCGGGGCAAAAGAGTAAGTTGTCTGTTTAGTTGAAGTAAAATTTGTTCTTGTCTTTTTATTTTTTTTCTTCTTCTTTCCTTCTTGGGCTGTACAAAAGGGCAGACTTTTTTGTCGACTTTTATTTTTTTGACTTGAATCTCTCTTGAAAATAGCCTTTTAATCTCACATTATGAATATATTATAATATTCTTTTTTTCTTGGTCTTCAATTCCACCACAAATGAAGAGAGAAAGGGGAGGGAGGGGGTCTTTATGGAATGTGTATGATATTTCAGTATTAAATTTAATTTACTTTTTTTTGATACAAAAAAAAAACACAGCACTAAACACAACCCCTCGGTTTTCACAAAAAAAGAAGAAGAGAAGATGAACACACACAGTCACTCTGGTTCAGATAGACATGTGCTTCCGTCAAAATATGTTTTTGTAGATTGTACAAAAAGAGAGAGAGAGACTCCTTTGACGCTACTGATCTTCCCCTTTTGTTCAGTTTGAGTTTGTTGTGTGTGTCGTCATGCAGAAGAGAAGGATGTGGAGGAAGGTTGTTGAAAAAGATGAGGGGGGCTCCAAAAAAATATATTTTTTATTTGGTATATTAAAAAACTAAAACTTCACGTGTCTCTTTTTTTCTATGTACAACTATTATTTTGGGTATCTGTATCTGCATGGATTTTTTAAAAAAAAGTTTTTTTTTTGTTATCTTTATCTCTTTTTTGTCACCGATTATATCTCTCCTCTTGTGTGTACATGTGTATTATCATATATCAGTTATGTATGTAGTGTACTGGTAAAGGTGTATGATGAAATGCTCAAAGGTATCTTTTTCTACTGATACATTTTATACTGTAATCAATTGTGTGAGGTTTGTACGAATTTATGTATAATGTACATACATATTTTTTTTTTTCTGATGACGTCTACGATTTTTTGGTATAAATTTTGTAATAATATAATTTGAGATGTAATAGGTATATATGTTTAATATATATAATGTGGATTTTCTATATAAATTTTTAGATATCGTTTTGGCTGGCTATTGGTTGGTCCTTCAGTTCCTATTTTATTTTATTAAATCTAATGGTCTTGTTGTTTCAAATAATGATAAAGTAGCTGGAGTTGAAGTCACTAATAAAATCCTGGTGATAACTGTTTTTGTCTATGAAAAAATTCTCTGCTTTTTTTTCTGAGCCTGAGTCTGTCATCACATTTTTTTCTCGAGTCAGTTTTCTACTCTGGAGAGTTGGTGACTGTTGCTCTTGTCTTTTTGATGAGTCTCTATTGGAAAATAAAAGAGTTTAGTGGGAGTTGAGTACACACAAGGAGGATGACGAGAGTGTGTGATGGTAGTGGATATGTTATTCTTTTCCTCTTGATTCAGTCCACAGATAAAAATCTCCTTTCTTACATCCCCAACATTGTCACATGAGCTAGAGCACAAGGATTGATGGAGGATAATCACAATCCCAAACATATGGGGACACACAGCACCCCTTTTTTTGTGTGTAAAAATCACCAATAAAATTCAGTTTCTATTCTCTCAAATCCATATATCTGTACAAGTCCATTTATTTAACAATGTTAAATTAACATGGACAGTCTTTTTCTTGTGTGTTACATTTTTTTTGAATTAAAAATCAACCTGTAGTTGTTATTAATCAAATAATGTATTTTTTTTATTTTGACACTGACGTAAATTTATTGTAAATATTGTTTTTTTTGTATAATGAAGATGACGACAGAGATGAAAAAAGAACACACACACTCACACGAAAAAAAGGGGAAAAATGAAAAGAAAAAAGACAATTTAAAAATTGAGCATGATGATGATGAGGAGGAGGAGGATGCTCAAATTGACAAGTTTGAATTTGACAGTTATTCAAGGGAAATTGAGGCGATTTGTAGTGGGACTGTAGTCGAAGTTGACGCTCAAGAAGAACAAGAGGAATTCAATGGGACGACTGAGCGGTAGCATGTGCATAGTTGGGGAATGTCAAAAATATGACATGCGTCTCAGTTCAATATATATTATAATCACAACAACTGTCGAATCTCTCTCAAAAAAAAACTTTTATTCGAGGACTTTCTTTCAATAATGAAAAATAAAAACTGTAGCCGTCAATTGACAAAATGGTAACGACTCTTCCTTTTTTGAGAGGGAGAGAGAGAGAAAAAATAAATGAAATTGGAAAAAATAGGTCAGTAGAATTGACAAGAAAAATAATGAAGTGAATCCGAGCTGGAGACTAAGAGAGTTGTTCTGTCTTGTGAGTTGGAAGGTGAGATGAGAGATGAGAGATGAGAGATGAGATGAAGATGTTTGGTTTAGTATAGAAGAGGGGGTGGGGGAAATAGATGTACAATGTAGACACTTGACTATTTGTAGAGAGTCAAAAAAGTTATAGCCAAAGAAAGAATCGACTATAGAGATAAAGTTCAGGTAGTGTAGTAGTACATTGGGAGAGAGATACGTAAAAGAGGACGACGGTTGACGGTGACTGGAAGCACCAAAAAAAACCAACGTCTAATTTTGAATATCACGTCTCTCCTCTGACAAGTTGCTCGAGAGTTGTTAATCTTGTTGGTGGCTGCGTGTATTTGAGTTGGGCAAGTGCACAACTTCTTGTCTCTAACAAATTGCGCAAATGATGCATTTGTACGTTCAAAAAACTTCCCTCTTTTCACTGTCCTTTCCTTGTACTAATCATAGATTTTGAGAATGGATAGAGAGAGAGAGAGAGAGAAACCTGAGAAATAATGTACCAAACAAGAAGTAAAACTTGCAAGGAACAAACAACAACAAGGCAAAAAAAACCCCAACGAGGAACACCAACTGACTCACTCTCCTCACAAAAAACTTGTTAAGAATGAACTTGGTTTATGATTATACACACAAACAAAAAGAGAAAGAGAGAGACAGAGCCTCTCACAGTTCCTGGTTCCTCTCAGCAGGGAACAACAACGACTGACTCTCTTTTTTTCTACTGGAGGAGACTAGGCAAAAATAGAGAGAGAGAGAGAGGGAAAGCTGACGAGAATGGAGGTAAAGTGGAGCGAAAATTTTAACTTTTTTTTCCCTCTCTTTTTTATACTTGCAAGAATTGCTATAATAATAAAAACAAGTAATGATGATAATAAAAATAATAACTGTGAGGAATAATAATAAAGACAAAGTGTCTTTGACAAGCTCCTTCTTCTTGTTCCTTTTTTTTCTTCTTTATTTCTTTCAACACAAACTCCTCCTCTCTCTCTTGACTCGTTTCCCCTACTTTTCTCTCCTTTTTTCTGAATGGGAGAGTTTGTGTATAACTCAATCTCTCACTCGTTGTGTCAGCTTGTGTGCTGTGGCCGTGTCTTGAGACGAAGAATGTACAGCTACAGCTTTGCTTGTGTGTCTCAATGTGTTTCTCTTATTTTCTAAATGTGGAGAGTTGTACGTGTGCCTGGTTCCTTGTCTACCTCCACCGACACTGTGGTAAAAATTGTGACTAGTTTGTGGTAGCGTGGAGGCAAATGTTACGCTCATCGTCCTCTCCCTTGCCTCGTCAGTCACAAGTAAAAAAAAGAGAGTTGAAGGCAGAGTGAATTCATTCCTTTTTACATTTCTCTCTCTCTCTCTCTGTCTCTCTCTCTAAGCTCTAAGCTTTTCCATCGTATGCTCACACAACGGTACGTTTTTTGGGGCTTGAGTTGTCGTCAAGGTAGCTACATGTATAACATCCATAATAAAGAAGGAAACCAGAAGGAAAAGAAAATAAGTATAAAAAAACGGGAGAGAGAGAGAAAAGAAGCGGGTACTCGCTACCCGCTCCTTTTTCCCCTCCTCTTCCCCACATACTGTCATTCTTTAAAAAGGAAGGAAGGAGCAAACCTTTTAGTCGTGACTGTGACTCAAAAACTCACGTTTTTTTTTTCAATTTAACCGTTCAGCTGAATTGCCGCTTTGGCTCTTCACGCCGCGTCCTCTTCAGGCTACATATAATGTTAGACTGAATAATACTGACTCGACTCAAAACTCTAGAGCCAACTTTTTTATGTAATTTCATGTAGAGACTCCCTCTCTAAGGCAAAAAAGCAAGGGAGAAAGTGTGAGGAGAGAAAGGGAGAAAAGAGGAAACGAGTGGCGAAAAAGGATTTCCATGGGAACGTCGGATGGTCTCTGGAGGAGGTGGAAGTGGATCACTAGCAATAGCAACGCATCACATCAGCACTAGGTTTTCTCAACACCAGCATCATCAGTCTACTCTACTAGTCTAGAGAGAGAGAGCTAAAAAAACCCCGTCAGTGTGCTTCAGTCTTGGTCGCAACGGCAGCCTCGCAGAGAAGCTCTCTGGCAGGTTAGAAAACCTAAAGCAAAAGCAAAAGCAAAGGCAAGGCAGTCAAGCAACCAAGGGAGAAAGCAGTGGCAAAGTTGTAGTTGGAGAAAGAAGACGAGAGACGGACGACTCTCTCTCTCTCTCTGTTCTTTCTCTACACAAGGCTTTGGCATTGCGTATGCATGTTTATATATATATGAAGGTAGCAATAGCCCAAGTCATTCCATGTGTCTCTCTCTCTCGTATGTGTTCTCATATCTGGGCAGTACGTACAGTAAACTCAACCTCAAGCATCCCCTCACAAGATTAAATATCGATTTCTCTCTCTCTCTCTCTTTCGACAAATGTACATAGGCTACGCACATACATAAAACAAATCTACACATGGACTTGAGTCACCTACATATACACATAGACAAGACACAGGGCTGTACATATGAAACTCACACTACTGACACAACTTGGATTTTCTCAAAGACACATTGAGAGAAAATTTATAGACGTGAAATGGGTTTGTAGTTTCCCATTGCCATATGTAGTCCATGTACACACAACACACGAGCTATATTTATGTTACCTCCAGCTATTTCTATCACCATCGACAACCATAGAAAAAACACAACATATATACATAAGAATTAACACAGAGAAAGTCGGAAAAGAGTTGAACCAATGCAGCTCTCTCCGTATCTTTTACTTTTTTTTACTCTCTGTCGGTTTCTTGACTGACTGACTTGGAGCTCACCTTTACAACAACTACAGTCTTTGCAAGAAAAAACTCGCAACATTTTATCCCCCCCTCCTCCTTTTTTCCCCTCCCTCTGCCCGTTTCCTGACTCCACTCTCAGCCACTGTGTCACTCTTCTTTTCAGCCTCCTGTCCGTGTCTGTCACTCTCGTCAGGCTGTCTGCCTCCTGCTATACTGCCACTGCCACTACTCCTTCTGGAAACTTTCACTTGTTCTTCTTTCTCTTTCTACTTTGTTCCAAAATCTCTCCCTCCTCCTCCTTTCCTAGTCCTCTAGTCCTTCAAGAGAGAGAGAGAAAGGACGACCACTTTCTTTTTTTTTCGTGTCCTTTTCCCTTTCCTGTTCTCTCCGATCTTGTATATCTCATTCGTCCTCAACTTGTTAATGTGACTCTTCTTCCTATATTTCGTCGGCTTTCTCTTTCTCTTTCCTTGTGTTTCGCCTCAAGTAGTAGTTTTTGCCTTGACAAAGTATGTAATAAGAGAATACGAGCCTTTCTCTGGCTTAGCATTGGCAATGGAAAATAGCAGTCAGGGGCAGGGGTAGACAGCGGCAGAAAGGGCTGAGTCAACTCTCGTGTCGTTGAGGCTATATATCCCTTTTGGAGAAAAGACAAGAGAAAAAAAATAGTTTATATGTATAAGAAGATAAAATTGCCTATAATTTTGATATATAAGAGAGAGAGAGAAAGAGAGAGGGAACAAGAAACAATTTTAATTTCACGAGCCGTCACAGCCACACAACCTGGGGAGCTCATCCTGAATCGTGTAAGACAGGGATAATGAGGTGAAGGAGAGGAGTGACTAATAAAAACTCTTATATTCTTAGACTCCCTCCGGCTTTTTTTTCTCTCTCCCTTTTTCTTTATTTTTTATCCTCATGCCACTCTTCCCTTTGTCCCTCCTATGTGTACTTACCGTCTGTTATTTTTACTCTTCTTTCTCCTCTTGCGTGTCAACTCTTGTGTTGTACTTGTACAATGTCCCTGTGTTAGATGACTACAAGTCTCACTGGTGCGGGGTTCAGTTGAAGACTTTCACTCGAAAACTCTCTCTCGTATATTTCATCTCTATGCATGTCCACTAAGACAGAGAGAGGAGGGGAGGAGGACAAAATGGCTCTCTGTCAATCTAAAAATTATACACATTGAAAAGTTTATATTTTTGTTTCTACTTTCTCAAGGGGACACACAAAAGTCTTTCTTTTTGCCTTTACTGCCAACACACACAAGGAAGAGAGAGAGAGAGGTCTAAAAGTTTACAAAACTGAGAAAACAAGGACAAAATGTGATAAGATAAGTTTAATGAATGAATGAGTGACTATGAAAACTTGCCTGCTTCCTCGTTCTCTTTGATCTGTGAGACAAGCGGAGGATGGGGAAGGGGAAAAGGATGGACTGGCAACACGATTCATGTGTCACTCGACAGGGACTCCGCTTTCTCCAACCATGAACGATATGACAAGTCAAAATAGAAAAACATGGAGAAATGTAATACAGTGGAAGAGACGAAAAAAAAAGTCAAAGAAAGTTATTATGTAAGACTTTCTCTTCTTCCCCTTCCCTCCCTCTCTCTTTCTCTTGATAAGGATAATATACATGATATTTTTTTTGGGTAATAGATAAACTATTAGTAAAGAAGGGGGGAAAGCACGCGCGTCTATATTTATGAAATGAATATACATAAAATGGGAGAGGGATGGATATAAAAAGTGTTCCTGTTTGTCCATCCATTATTTTACTAGAGTACCTTACTTGAATGACAAATGAATGATATGATTCAATTTGGGAAATGAAAAGCACGTGACCCATCCACTCATTTCCTTTACTTCATCAAAACCAATCCATCTCATCATCATCCCTCCCTACCCAACTACTTTCTTTTTTTTCTGTACTAAAACCTCTACCTGTACCATGTTGCCTACCTACAGCCCAGCCTACACTTTGTCTATTATTACTTTGACTTGAACTCATAGCCATAAATTTATAGGCCTAAAAAATTTTCTCTTTTCCAGTCAAAACTACCCATTTGACATTACATGGGAGTCACATTTTACCTTCATCATCATCATCAATGATGATGGACGTTGAGGGAAAAGGGCACCAATATCTATTCCCTTTACATAATATTTCTCCCCCTCCCCCTCTCTCTCTGTGGGAGAAACCAAAGGAGGATCCAAACTAAATCATGATAATAGAGAGAAAGTAACCTTTCCTCAATTGGTAGATTACTTTCTCAGATTAAGTCAAAAAAAAATTATACATGTAGACGAAAACGAAACATGAAGACAAATTGAGGTTTCCCCTCAATAACTTCTCATCATGGTCATCAACATGAATTTGTCATTTCCTTTTTGAGGCTTATTTTTCCCTCTCTCTCTAGAAATACATTTGAGTATATTTATGGAAGTTGAAATAAATTTGTAGTCAAGTCAAGAGGAGAAGGAGGGGGAATATTTGATACATTTATCTTGACCATCATGTTATTATTATAACATTTACTACACACACAGACACACACAGGTCAAAAAAATGTAGGCGTAACTTATACTCGACTTTGAACCATTTCAACTTTGACTTGAACTATCCTCTGATATTTCCCCTCAAACCACTTTTTTATTGTAGATTTCATGTAGGATACAAGTGAGAGAGGCGAGGGAAAAGACGGAGACTGATGACTGACATTTTCTTCTTTTTCCCTTTTGGTTATCGACATTAAATTCCACTTGAGTTTTGGCCACGCACATAATATATCAAAAAAGGTATATCATGTGTAAAAGTGTATGTACCTCAGTGGAGTTTTTCCTACTGTAAAATTTCTCTCTCTCTCTTGTCTCTCTTTCTAGAATGTTCAAGAGGAGAGATATTGATAAAGACTGAATAGAAAGGATTCGATAAAATATCACCAAATGCCACCTTCATCTTTAATATGACACACAAGAGAGAAATCAAAAATTCTCATTTTTTCCCCAATCCCCTCATCCCCATAACTTGTGATGAAAAGAGGAGCGTACCATGTACATCTTACGTCTCTCTCTCTCTCTCTCTCTCCAAAAAAAGATATTGTACAACAGAATTTGACAAACATTATGGCCCACGAAGACGGAGAAAAGTTGCATGTACGTATGTACCTACACACGTAAAATGTACACCACAATTTTTTTTTCTGTGGCATTCTTCTTGTGGTGAAAGTACCAGGTAAAAAATATTTTTTTTTTGCATATATACATATGTATTCCCATATCTAAAATTGAATCAAGAATGAAAATTGAAATGAGACAGCTTGAACTTGAAGCCTTGAAGCTTTCATATTTTCTTGTACTTTTTCCTTTTTCATTCGGTACTTTTTTTGTGGAGAAAAAACTTTCTTTTTTTGCCTTTCTCTCTCTCTCTCTACAACTGTAACTTTGGACTATAGACAAGCACAATACTCTTTATTTTAGCCCCCGCCCTCCGTGTCTGTGTCTGAGTGAGGTTGTATAAGAGATTGTGTTTTTCATTGTAAAGTATAGAAATTATTCGAATGAAGAGAGAACTGACATTTTATTTGAGATTGTGGGAATATTGACATCATCCAATTTTTTTCAGGAGAGAGAGAGAGAGGGCAAAAAACTTTTCTTTAATATCTAGAAGATTTTTTTTTGTAAAATGTACAACTTTCTCCTTCTTTTTTTCATACACTTGAAATATTACAATACTTGTAATAAATACACCAAGAAAAAAAAGTATAATTTTATGCAACGATTCATTATTCATAAAAAAAAGTTGCTTTAGTTAATTCTCAACTGTTTTTTAGCAAAAGTAAAGAAAAAAATTAAATTACTATTCTACTTTCTCTCATTTTTCTGTCAGCAAGAGAGAGAGAGAGAGAAATATAAAAAGAAAACATTTTTTTTCTTTTATTTTGTCTTGACAATCCAGTGTATAGTATGAAGAAAGACTAGTTTAATTATTGTTAATTAAGTTAAAATATTTTTCTTTTCATGACACAACAAGAATAGAATACTGTACAGTGCAGTCCAATATTTCAATATTATTGAGAGAGAGAGAGAGAGCCCACATGAAATTGATTGTAGTGATAGAATGAAGAAATTGTTCATGAATTGAAAAGCTTTTTGTATTGTGAAATCATCAATGGTTCACTTTATCCACACACACACGAGACTAGAAATACACGAAAGAGAGAGAGAGAGAGGATTCACTTTTGGATAAAAAATAGAAAAGACTTTAATCTATCAAATGCATAAATATAGTTAGCCTGTATTTTTACCAAAATACATACGAAAATAAATACAGATAGATTTAGATTACGTGATTCCTCCCTCCCCCCCCCCCTCAAAATAAATCCAGCACATGTGAGTAAAGCCTAGAAAGAGTATAATTGATGATAAACTAGTTCAACTAACTACACGTCCCTTACATAGAGCCAGGAAATGATATAAAAAAAACTCCCTCCATGTAGATACATAAGGGACCTGACTCCATGAGCGAGAGAAAGCTCAACAGTTTTTTATTCAACTGTTCAAGCTGGGTGTACAGTTCAAGTGTATCATGAAATAAGTAGCGGGGATGTTGGAGACTTGTCCGTTGTTCTCTCTCATCTAAGTAGAACAGAGTACCCCTACAGTAGATGGGTACACATGTTGAGTAGCCTATAGAAGAGAGAGAGAGAGACCACTCATAGATTTACGGTAGTCAAGCCAATACTTTCTCCTCCTCTCTCTCTCTCTCTTATAAAAAAGGATGAGGAACAATAGAAAAAAAAGAAGAGACTCGTTTGTTCGGACGACTGTACACACGGAAAATGTTGGCCTGTTTTATCAATCTATTACATTTACAAGGCTTTTACTTTACAACTATCTTTATATATATACCGTATTATCTCTATTAGACCACCAGTCTCTTATAAGCCGCCAGTCTCTAATAAACCGCCAGGGTCTGG